>JAIGNY010004163.1:867500-885000 GCA_020152595.1 Chiridota heheva
ACTATGCCCATTTCTCTCAAATCCCCTGTATCCCCCCTCCCAACCCCCTCCATTCAGCCATTGTGACTTCAATTAGTCAGCATTTGTCGGAGAATGATACAAAAATGTGTATGATTAGTAGCATATTATTGGAATTTTATCCCCATGATGAGAAAAGCTTCCCCTCCACTGGAAAATACTCCTGCCACCACTGCATGCATTATATGAGATCATTTTAAGGCACTCAATAAACATTTTTGTAATTTGCCGAAGCTGCAATCTATGCAACCCACTTAAATAAGCAGTTTAGAATCCAGCCTATAAATCTGACAAAATATGTCACAAAATTGTCTTGGGGCAAGTTGGGGAAGGGGGGGGGGGGGGGAGACAAAGCGGTCTCGCGTGGTACAAGTGCCCCTGTAGATGATTGTCAGGGACCTACAGTTACATGTGGTTTTATGTTCTTTTTTATGTACTCTATTGGCCCTACTAAACCTATTTGAAAATTATATCATATAATTAAAAGAAAATTTGGTACATTTATTGGAAATTTTGGTAAAAATTTCCAAAAAAATATAGAACATTTTCCTAAAATTGGCAATTTCTTTTTCTTTTCATCTCCCCAAAATAAAGGAAGTTTCCCCAAAATTGAAGGAGCGTCCTAAAATTTCCTAATAAGCAGCAACGTTGGATATAAGCTTAATTTACCAGTGCGATTTTGGGGGGTTCTTGCCCTTCTGAGAGGGCACTTTCCTTAGCCCCTGATCTCAGGACTGGTTAAGGCTGTTTCCAGATGTTACCCTTTACAGAAATGACAAGCTCATTTTAAGATCGTTAGAAGGCTTCAAAAAGCGAGCTTGTTATGAGCTAGCGACGAGCTTATAAACTAGCTCCCAATTGGAACCTTTACGAGCTCTTCAATTTTGCCAAAACAAGCTTGTAATAAAAGCGAGCTTATAATGAAAGCATGCTCGTAATAAAAGCAAGCTTATAATAAAAACAAGCTCGTAATAAAAGCAAGCTCGTATATAGTTTCAAAAACGAGATCGTTAGTGAATTAGGTCCCAATTGGAATCTTTACAAGCTCGTTAAATTTGCCAAAACGAACTCGTTACATAAAGCTCGTAATAAAAACGAGCTCGTGAATGTTTTTCACTTGGAAGAAGTTCGTTTGTATATTTAAAACGAGTTCGTTTGTGAACAAGATACGAGCTAGTTTGTAAATTAGAAACGAGCTACTTTGTTAATGAGAAACGATCAAATTATAAACAAGCTCATAATAAAAGCGAGCTTGTAATAAAAGCGAACTAGTATCAAAATGAGCTCGTAATTTTCACTACAAATGAGCTCATAATAAAAGCGAGCTTGTCTATAGTTTACAGAAAGAAGCTCGTAATTAAAAAGCTGGCTAGCTAGCCTTTGCAACCTTTCTTAAGTTGTCCATACTGCAGTTCTTCAGGATATCATTTGTTGCTTTTAAACATCTCCAAGAAGCTTCTTTGATGTTAAATTATAAATTAGATGATAAATTTTCTTGAAAAATTAATGTCAGCTTAAAAAAAAAAAAACACATGCAAAAAAAACAGCTGAATCTTTTCACCCTTACTGTACCAGGGCCTTGAAAAAAGCGAGCCCAATTTTCGTAACTTTTTTTCATATGCATTTTTGACAACTTTTCTTTCATTTTCTTTCGTTACAAGTTTGGTTGGAATAGAGGTTAAAATATTTATCTTTTGAGTACTGAAAGCCAATTTAGGAAATATTGCTAGCTTGCGTGCTAGCCGCGTACACTTCCTCCGCAGCACGTATATATTAAATAAAAGTAAATTTCAAGCACTTTTGAACGGCCGTTTCAACGAAGCATGTGCGATGTACGCTTTGGGTACACGATTTTTTGAGAAAAAAATTTGGTCAAAAATGGCAGAAATTCAGGAAATTTTGAAAAATTCTCCGGAACAAAATATTGCAGGTAGGGATTATGAAAAATTGACCTGAAACCAATACTATCATGTCTTAGGACTTGCGTGTTTGATTTTTACAAAAATGTGATCTTGAAGCGCAAAATATGAAAGAAAAAAACATTTCTTGTAAATTCAATGTACCTTTTCTCAAACTTCTCTAATATGACCTATATAAAGTTATATTTTGTGAAAGAAATATCCGGGTACTTTAAGATGATACCAAGATTACTCCTATAGGACTGTGGTAAAGTCCCGATTTTATTTTTTTGAAAAAGGTGGTGGAAGGGTTAAGGAAAGAAGAAAGCAGTATCTTAAGATAAAATATACAATATATGTTTACTAAAATAACACTTTTTTATTACAGCTAAAATTTTCAAGGCGGTAGTACAAATCTGGAGGGCACTTCCAAATGTGAGGTATATATACATGTGCCTCCCGAGCAGTTGCATTTTTTCAAACTTTTCATAGTGTGGGTATCAAAATACCAATTGCTCATACTAAAGGTCTCAAACATCACTTATTTCCATACCGCAGGTGTTAAAAATCACTTATTTTCTTACTGCAGGTATCAAAAATCACTTATTTTTGTACTGCAGGTATCAAAATCATTTGCGTTGTCAAGTTGCGTTGTTTAAAAGAAAATGGAAAATAATCATAATATTCATATAAGGCAAAACAGTATATAAATAAATAGTGGTTAGGTTGCTTTTTACTTTGCCAAGACTTCTTGCACTGGCACACTTGTTGTTCAAGATGTAGTTAAAGTCCGTGTCCTTCATGGGAGGTTGCCCCTGCTTCCTAGGATCTCTCAACACAAGCTCTAAAAAAGGCAAGAAAGATAACAGATACTAAATTAGACAATACTATGGCAGTATACATGTACACACATACTTAATAACATCTCAGTGCTCTTAGTCATATCTGGTCGGCTCCTCTCACAATACTTTGGAAAGTAATCTGGCATTAATAAATGTGAGGGATCCAAGCCCGTAGCCAGCACTTCAAGAGGGGTCACTTGTGCAGATTCTTAATACCTTTATGTTATTTTTTTGCAAGAAGGAGGGGGAAGGGGGGGGGCGCTTATACCACATACCAGATGCAGGGGGTTTCCCCCGTGCCCCACACTGGCTCAAGCCCCTATGGATCACAGAATCACCCATCTGATCAAATTTTGAATCTTAAATGAATATTCCCATGAATTTTAATTTGGTTGGTCAGAAAAACTATTCTACATTTCAAAAGTAAAAACTGTTCTCCCAGAATTTAAAGCTTATATTAAAGGTCATGTGACCACTGAATTATGTTTTAAGCATGCTTGTTTAATAAACTTTTAAATAAGCAACATATTATTTTAGTTTTTTCTGTATCATTTGTATATATCCTTGATGGCAATATAAAACTCCCATATGCTATGCACTAGCTTTAACGTACCTTGATCAAATTACATTGGTTGACGACGTGCGATGTGTTGAGAGCAACGTGACTTCTGTTCTTTTCTCTCAAACGTTTAATTCCAATTCATTTTACCTTGCACTTTACTACCTAAATTTTGTTTTGTATTTCCTTTTCCGGAATTCTCTTTCTGTGGATGGGTATCTGTTTTCGGTGAGATCGTTGTTTTGTTTTTTCTTCCTCCCGTTCTGACCAGACGTTCATGCCCTTGTCGTTACCTGTACATCGATTCTCCTATAGTAGTTCCGCGATTTTTTCTAGTTGCCTCGGGTCTTTCGGCCTTTTGTTTTGTTTCCATCATAACAAAACGCTTCTGCCCTGACCGTGATCCTTCCTCCCCTCCCCGTTACCCACCTGCTACCTCCATTGACCATTCATTAGCTACAGTCCCCAAAATAATAATCATACAGGCCACCAATAAACCAGAAAGTTTCAAAAGAGTTTCCCCTTTTCTCATAAACAGGGCGCTCTAAGGCCTTGTGGATACCCTCCCCAAGGTCTCTACCTTCAGATCCGGCGATCTCTTGGTGCACTGCACCAGGGACATTCAAGCCACCACCCTCCTCACCCCTGCATTCCCTGAACTCCAGCAAAGGTGTCATTAGAACTAGAGACCTTGCCCACTTGACCGATGATGACCTCGTTGAGGAACTGGTCAGTCAACACGTTACTGAAGCCTGTCGTCTCGACCTCAAGAGAAACGGTGCCGAAACACCCTCCAATACTATCTTCCTGACTTTTTCCACACCAACTTTCCCCTCCCACATCACTGCCGGCTACCTGAGAATCCCAGTCGCCCCTTACATTAATAACGCCCTCCGTTGTTATAAGTGCCAGAGATATAGCCACGATGAAAACTCCTGCCTCAGCCAAGCGCGCTGTGGCAACTGTGGAGCCCCGGACCATGACAGCGACTCCTACACCAACACCCCACACAAACCAATTGCGACGGTACTCACCCAGCAACCCATCCCTCCTTCTCAAAAGACTGCCCCTCCTGGCTTCAGGAAAAGCAGATAAGCAAACTGAAAATCCTTAATCCCAACATCACTTACCCGGAGGCCAGGAAGTAATAAAGCTGACTCACACGCTTAAACCAACCTCACCTGGCTCTTCTTACCCAGTCCTAAGCCCATCACCATTGCCAACAACCCAACCACACCCATTACCCAAACCACCACCACTTCTTTCTCTAACCTTCCTTCTCAAAGACCCCCGCCACAACACTTCTAATGCCATCAAACTAAAGTCAGCCTGGCTAACAAACATCAAATCGATAAAATAATCAACAAACAACCAATCAACAAACAGCCCATTATCCGAACCCACACATATTACACGGAAGAGTACATGGATTGTTCGATTACCGAACATACTTTTCTTCTAACTTTCAAAAACAACCGCTCCCAAATAAACAGGGACAGATCCAAAGAAAAAAACAAGCCAACTCAGACCCAACAGATCTTCCACCAGACTGCCAGATAACCTCGTGCCTCTTAAGGCGTGCAACACAAACAATTACAATAACACCAACAACATTATACAATGGAGCATCAGGAGCCTTAAGGCCAATTCTGAAGAAATTGACCTACTGGCCACCACCTTTAATCCGGTCGCCTTCTGCCTACAAGAAACATTCTTGAAAAGCACTGACCATTATTCACTCAACAACCTCGCTTGCTACCACAAACGGGGGCGTCTCCATTTTCGTTAGACACGATATCCCACACAGCCCTGTTTATGTAAACACCGACCTTTAGGCCATCTGTATATCTATTTTCCTCCACAAAACATTCACTCTTTGCAGTATCTAGCACCCCCAAAAAAAAAAAAAAAAAAACCAACATTCAGCCCACCAGCCTTAACAACCTCATCTCTCAGCTCCTCTCCCCCTTTATCCTTTTTGGTGACTCCAATGGCCACAACCCCCTGTGGGGCTCTAATACCACCACCCCCAGAGGCAAGCTCGTCGAAAACACTATCCAATAGCACAGCCTCTCCTAGCTCAACACTAAGTCCCCACCTACCTTCCTCCTGCCACAGGCAGGATTGACCTGTCTACCTGTTCCCCCAACCTCCTCCATGATTTTAGCTGGGAGGTCACTGCTGATCTCTGTGGTAGTGACCATTACCCTCTTCTTATTCACTCAAACCTTCAAACCCCGATTGACCACACCCCCAATTGAACCCTCGAGAGAGCCGACTGGCCCCTTTTCGAAACCCTATGCGACACGCACCTCTCCCCCCATCTCCTCGACGGTAAGGATCCCATGTCAAACTTTAGTAACATCTTTATCAACAACGCCGCCTGCTCAATTTCCCCAAACACCCTAACTGCCCCCAAGCCCTGGTTCTTTGATAACTGCAAAACCACCATCAAGTGCAGGGCCCTCTGGAACTTCAAAACTAATCCGACCAACAAACAACTTCAACCTCTTTCGAATCAGCTGTGCCACAGCCAGGCGCACTATCAAGGACAGTAAAACCAACACATTGAACAAGTTCATCTCCTCTGTCACCACCAACACCTCCACTAAAAAGATTTGAATAATGGTAAACAGCTTCCACTGCACAGTGGGCAAGTTTCCCATCTCTCCTGGAAGGTAACCTTCTCACCGCAGAAAAGGACATCATACCCACCTCGCCGCCTCTTTCAGCAACATCTTGTCCTCGGCCATCTATCCTAATGCTTTCAAAACCAAAAAAGTTCGCGATGAAGACCGGAGTATTACCTTTCCCTCCGACAACACCGAGAGCTACAACAATCTTCTCACCCTTTCTGAATTAAACCAAGCCATTCATGACGCTGGCTGCACCTCCAAGGGCCCAGGTTAAATCCCCTACCAGTTCCTGAAACACCTCCCCAAAAGGCCACCACTAATCTACCCACCATCCTCAACCACATTTTGTCCTCACACTCCTTTTCCCTTATCTGGAGGACAGCTATTATCACCTCTATCCCCAAACCGCGAAAAGTCAGTACCGACCCCTACAGCTACCGACCCATCGCCCTCACCTGATGTCTCTGTAAAATTATGGAAAGGATCATTAACCAGAGACTAGCCTGCTTCCTTGAGACCAACAGAATCTTCTCCCTTCACCAAACCGGCTTCCGGAAATGTCGCAATACATTCGACCAGTTAATTACGTTCGACACCGCTATTCGGGAATCCTTTGCAAAAAAGGAAGACCTTTTTGCTATCTTCTTCGACCTCGGGAAAGCTTTCCGCACTATTTGGAAATACGGCATTATCCACAAACTTTACACCATTGGCATGAGAGGCCACCTCCTCGTCTTTATTCAAACCTTCCTCTCACCCAGGGAGTTCCAAGCTCGTATTGGCTACACCCTCTCTAACCCCTACCCCCAGGAAGAAGCATCCCTCAAGGCAGCATCCTCTCCCCCACTCTCTTCAACCTGAGCATTAACGACATCGCGGACAACTTTGGCCCCAACATCAAACGTGCCCTCTACATGGATAACTTCACCATCTTCTACTCCTCCCCTAGTCTTCCTCTTGTTGAATATAGGCTCCAACTCAGCCTCAACCGGCCGCAAGATTGGTGCAACAATAACGGTTTAAACTCTCCAAAGACAAGATAGTCTGCATGCACTTCTGACATTTCAACAACCTCCATCCAACCCGAACCTTGTGCTCAATGACAATCAAATCCCTAAAGTTGAACACACTAACTTCTAGGATTTAACTCTAGACCCCAAACTCTCCTACAAGTAACACATCTCCAAGCTGAAACAGAAATGCAACAGCTCCCTCAACTTCTCTATCTTCTCTCCAACACCACTTGGGGTGCAAACCGCCATGCTCTCCTCAAAATATTTAGGCTCACTATTCGTGCCAAGCTTGACTACGGAAATAATGTCTACTGTGTCGCTCACAACTCTTACCTCAACCACATCAACACCATCTAAAAGGAAGCCCTCAGGATTTGTCCGGGTGCATACAGGACCTCCCCAATCACCAGCCTTCGTGTAGTTTTGTCTAATTATTTCCACGATCAAGCCCCCGTAGATCCCCGTTTTTTGCATTATAGCGCAGTTCTGTTCTGTCATTCCCCTGTTGACGCCTTTTTTTTTCCGTTAAAAACCTAGTTTTGTCCAAATAGTCCCACGATGAAGCCCCCGTAGACCCTCGTATTTCACATTAAAGTGCAGTTCTGTTAACGCCATTTTCCCGTTAAAAACGTAGTTTTGTCCGATTATTCCCACGATTAAGACCCCTTTTTTTCGCATTCAAGCGCAGTTTTGTCGTGTCATTCCCCTGTCGACACCAGCTTTGTCCTCTCAAATCAAAAGCAGTTGAGCAAAAAACTGCCTCAAATGACAGTGTTTCAGAAAAATTGTTTCTCAGATAATTACAGAAAAATTGTTTCTCAAATGAGGAGTGTCAGAAAAAAATGTCTTCTCAAATCATTTACGTTTTCAAAAAATCGTTGCTTAAATTTTGCTTCCTCTGCAAAGTCATGGGATTTAAAAATAAAATTTCTTTCTCAATTCGTACACGTTTTCAAAAAACGTCTTCTCAAATCACACTGTTTAAGAAATAACGCCGCTCAAATCTTACCTATTTTCAAAAACATGGTCTCAAACATGACAAGTTTCCTGTTTCTCGATTGTCAAGTACAATGTCTTCTCGAATTATGTGACTCGGTAATTTGTGACAATATTATCCCGATATTATCGATAATCGTGACATGGCGATTTATCTATATTATTTTTACTAAAAAGAAATCTAAGCTTCTAATCAACAGATTATCAGGGTGTATTGTTTTGAAATGGGCGACAATGAGTACCACGATACCCCCACCTGACACACCTAGTCAGGAAAAGCTATACACTTCGTTAAAAGGACTCTGCGAAACAAGGTATTGGTCTACTACAAGCGTAATATAATTATGTCATTTTTTGACCAATCAGAATGGTCAATTAATAGTGGTGTGATGACCATATATGGCAACAGTATTGAATGGAAAAAACATACACTCTGGTAAAGGACTCTGCAGAACAGTAAAGACTACCCTGTGATGGCAATACGATGACCTAGAAAATTTCAGGGGCCACTATACAGACCCCGACCAATCAAAAGCTCCGTCGTCGAGAATATCCTGTGACATCAATCCGATGACCTGAAAACCCTTTCTCTAAGATGACGCAATCCGATGACCCAGATGAAAAATCTCAGGGGCCACTATACAGACACCAACCAATCAGAAGCTCCGTTGTCGAGATTATCCTGTGACGGCAATCTGATGACCCAGATGGAAAATCTCAGGGGCCACAATACAGACCCGGACCAATCACAAGCTCCGTCGTCGAGAATATATTGTGACGGCAATACGATGACCCAAAGGGAAATATCTTAGTGGTCACTATACAGACCCCGACCAATCAGAAGTTAGCATTGTAAATGAAGTATACACTTCTTTAAGAGGACTCTGTGGAACACTCAAGAATATCTTATGACGCAATCCGATGACCCACAGAAGAAAAAAAATCTTAAGGGTCACTATACAGGTAGTGACCAATCAGAAGCCAGAGATAAGTATATGCAAATGAGCTATCACGTGATACCAATGCTGAATTCTGATTGGCCAGTACCTGTATAGTTACCTCTTACTACTTTCATCGAAAATGAATTGGACTTATGCCTTTTTATGGAGACTTGGATAACTGCTAATGATAATGTCTCCGGGGTAAGCTTAACTCAACAGCCATCAAGTTACTTGATCAACCCAGATAACTGAGAAAATCTGGCGATGGGACTGGAATTATATTTCGATCCAGCCTGGCAGTAACTTCAAAAAGACAGTTTTGAATATTCTGTATGGTTGATATCTTATTATAACACCACCATTATTGTTACTGTTATTTATAAGGTGCCATACTCTAAATCCCATTCGATTGTCGTGTACCATTTTTTTGATGAATTTGAAGATTTTTTGTCAGATTTACGTACCACAATTCTTCTACAATTGTGTGTGGTGATTTACATAACCATAATACCCCAACAATTGCGTGTGGTGATTTTAACACTACATCAATAAACCTGATGATTCTTATGGGTGCAAGCTGCTCACCATCCTGGAACTCTTGGTTATAGCCAACACGTGAACTTTGCTACACATATTAGTGGCAATACACTTATTTTAATTCTTACAAGGGACTCTGCGTATATGATAATCTGCGTATCTTCAATGTTGATGATCATGGATAAATTTCTGACCATTGCTTCATACATTGTGATGCTGAATTACCCTCCACATCATTGGAAGTGAAGTCAATTTCTTTCCAAAAGTACAAGAAAAACGTAGCTAAATTTCAATATGACCTTATGGCATCTAATTTCCTGCAAGAACCATCTGACAACCTGAATGTGCTAGTCTCCCAATATGAATCATGTCTTCGTTTTGTTTTGAAACTGAATGCACTCCTTCAAACCAAGTTCCTAACTATGGGGCCTACTCTTCCTTGGCTCAACAATGATCTGAAGTCTATTAGAAAGCACTCTGAACGGATCTGGTGAAGGAACAAGACTGACATCTACAGGTTAAGATTCATTGAGGTAAGGGACAACTACATACAGCATTATAATTTGGCCGCTGATGCATACTACAATAAGCTTGTATCAGATTATGACAATAATCCAAAAAGCTATTTGATGTACTTAAATCTGTACTTAATCAACCTGGTAAACAAACCCCATCAATCATGAACAAAGCTAATACCGCCAATGAAATAATGCAATTCTTTTCTTCAAAAGTCTTAAAGATCAGAACTGATTTAGAAAATGTCCTGTCCAGGTTACCTTCACATCATTTTGAATAATTCATATTGTAATCAACTCTTCACAGTTTAAGGAAATTTCCAGTTCTGATATTGAAACCTTGATTCGTTCTAGTTTTTCAGCCAGGGGGGAATTAGATCCTTTACCTATCAAGCTTGTTAAATTGTTTTTCCCTACTTTATTACCAGGAATTACTAAACATGTTAATTTAAGTTTATCCACTGGAGAAATTGTTGGCTCGTGGAAGTGCGTTCGCATTGCCCCATTGGGTAAGAAACCAGCTGATCCACCAACATTAGGTAATTTGAGACCTATTAGCAATCTACAGTTTCTTTCTAAACTTGTTGAAAAGGCTGTTCTTACACAAATCTTGAATCACTGTGATGCACATTCAGACATTGTCCCCTTCCTAACTTTCAGTTGCCTATAGGAAACCTTATTCCACTGAAACTGCTTATTGAAAATTCACTCTGATATAATGTAATTTCTTGACGAAGGTGAAGTTGCTCTAATGGTGCTTTTGAACTTAAGCGCAGCCTTCGACACCGTTGATCATTCTATTTTGACGAAAATTTTAGAATTTGTTTATGGCTTCAAAGGCACTGCTCTCAAATAATTTTTAAGTTATTTAAGTTTTAGGTCCCAATTAGTTTCTTTTAAGGGCGTTCATTCAAGTGCTGTTAATCTTATTCATGGTGTGCCTCAGGGGTCATGTCTTGGACCCCTGTGCTTTACTCTCTACACCAGCTTACTTTTTTCTGTTCTCCAAAACCATCTTGTCTCAGGTTTCTCTTATGCGGATGATACACAACTAATTCATGTTTTGTTTTAAACCCGGTGACAAGACCAACGAATTACTTGCCATTTCTCAATTAGAAAAATGTATTGTTGATATT
Organism: Chiridota heheva; assembly: GCA_020152595.1. Classification (NCBI taxonomy): domain Eukaryota; kingdom Metazoa; phylum Echinodermata; class Holothuroidea; order Apodida; family Chiridotidae; genus Chiridota; species Chiridota heheva. Next base: position 878,592 of record JAIGNY010004163.1, read on the forward strand.
CGTGACAAGACTGGGAATTACTACTTATATAATTTAAAAATATCAGGAAACATGTCCCAGACACCCATGCATACGTTAGTTCATGTATTCATTCATAGCATGAATGAATTAGATTATTGTAACAGTTTATTTTACAATATTCCAAATTATCTCATTAAAAGGCTCCAACGTATCCAGAATAATGCTGCCAAATTAGTAGTTAATTGCTACGATTCCCCCTCAAAAGTCCTTTTTAGTTCCCTTCGCTGGCTTCCAGTTGAATTCCGTATTAAATTTCAACCTCTTATTTTTGTTTTTAAATCCTACCTAAAGTCACCCTGTGTTATCTTTCTGATCATATTCGCCAGGACGCAGCAATATGTATTCGCTATGCTCTAATGATTCTCCCTTTCTTTTTGTCCCCAGAACTAAGTGTAAAACATTAGGTTACCGTGGCTTTTATTATGCAGGTCCTGCCTTTTGGAGTAAACTGCCGCCTCTATTCGTTCAGTTAACAATCTTAGTTTGTTTGTCTTAAGTTAAAAACGTACTTATCTTTTTTTAAATTGCCTTAGTTTAGTCTTATCTACCTGTGAAGCGCATTGAAATTCTTGCAGATTTTTGCGCTATATAAATGTATTATTATTATCATTATCATTATTAATATTATTATCATTATTATTATTATCATTATTATTATTATTGCTGTTATTATTATTATTATTATTATTATTATTATTATTATTATTATTATTATTATTATTATTATTATTATTATTATTATTATTATTATTATTATTATTATTATTATTATTATTATTATTATTATTATTATTATTATTATTATTATTATTATTATTATTATTATTATTATTATTATTATTATTATTATTATTATTATTATTATTATTATTATTATTATTATTATTATTATTATTATTATTATTATTATTATTATTATTATTATTATTATTATTATTATTATTATTATTATTATTATTATTATTATTATTATTATTATTAGTAGTAGTAGTGCAGTGCAGCAGCAGCAGTGGGCAGTAGTAGCAGCAGCAGTGGCAGCAGTAGTGCAGCAGCAGCAGCAGCAGCAGCAGCAGCAGCAGCAGCAGTAGCAGCAGCAGTGGCAGCAGCAGTAGCAGTGCAGTAGTAGCAGCAGTAGCAGTAGTAGTACTATTACTATTAGTATTATTATTATTATTATTATTATTATTATTATTATTATTATTATTATTATTATTATTATTATTATTATTATTATTATTATTATTATTATTATTATTATTATCATTATTATTGTTATTATTATTATTATTGTTACTATTATTATTATTATTATTATTATTATTATTATTATTATTTTTAATATATTATCATTAATATTATTAGTATTATTATTACTATTATCATTATTAGTATTATTGTTATTATTATCTTTATCAGTATTATTATTATTTTTATTATTATCATTATTATTATTATTATTATTATTATTATTATTATTATTATTATTATTATTATTATTATTATTATTATTATTATTATTATTATTATTATTATTATTATTATTATTATTATTATTATTATTATTATTATTATTATTATTATTATTATTATTATTATTATTATTATTATTATTATTATTATTATTATTATTATTATTATTATTATTATTATTATTATTATTATTGTTATTATTATTATTATCATTATGATTATTATTGTTGTTATTGTTATTATTATTATTATTATTATTATTATTATTATTATATTATTATTATTATTATTGTTATTATTATTATTATTATTATTATCATTATTATTATTATTATTATTATTATTATTATTATTATTATTATTATTACTATTATCATTATTATTATGTTTATTATTATTATTATTATTATTATTATTATTATTATTATTATTATTATTATTATTATTATTATTATTATTATTATTATTATTATTATTATTATTATTATTATCATTATTAATATCATTATTATTATTATCATTATTTTCAAAATGGCGGCTGAGTAACATCATCGCATCAACTTGGGCTGTTACTTCAATCATATTTTTTTCACTTGCCTCACTGGTAATCTATCGCTAAACCTATCTTATATTTTGAGGAACTTTGTTTCTTGGTTAATTATTAACTGGAAAGCCATGGAGAAATTAAGAGGAGCGAAGAATCGTTCGAAAAAGAACAAATCTGACATTGCCTCTTACTGTGTGGAGAAAGACGTCTATACCAGTGAGAGCGACAATTCCGATACTGATTCTCAACCTGTGCTGTCGCAGGAGAAGAAACGAGGTAGGCCTGCTGGCTCCAAAAGCAAAGATAAATATTCACTGGAGACTTCCTGCAAGACCGCTATTGATAAAGCAATTTTGTCAATTACCAAGGAACTGAAAATTGTGGAAAACGCTTTTCAGGAATCGTTGCTTTACGAATCGAGAAGAATCGATGAGTTAGAAAAAGAGAACAGGGGTCTCCAAGCAAAATTTCTAGAGATGGAAAAGCGGCTAAATGCTCTGGAAGTGGGGGCTAACGCCCAGGTGGCCTCCACCAATAAACAAGAGAGATTTTCCCGTAGGAATAATTTCCGGGTTGTTGGTTACCCAGAGGAGCGAGGCGAAGACTGTTTGGCCCTGGCCAAATTACTGCTAACGGAATTGGAGTTGCCTGATGCTCGAGTTGAAAGGGCACATAGAGATGGCCGGAACAGGGAGGGACAGAGCAGACACCTACTCATAAAGCTCTCCTTTTACCAGGACAAAGTCAATATCATGAAGGGGGCCAGAAGACTTCTGCAAAATAAACCGTACTTTGTGGTGGATGACCTTACCATCCCAGATCTTAAGGAGAAACGCAAATGGAGCAAGGAGGTCAAGGAACTGTACCAGAGAGGGACCAAGCTTCGTTTTGTAGCAGGTAACTGGCGAGAGGGGTCGGGCGTCCCCTACAAATTTAACACACAGAACCCAGAGACAGTACCAGGTCAGCATTAGTATCGGCACAATTAACGTTAACACTTTTTTGGTAACATGCTCATGTTGCGCCATTATGTTCCCCCGGGTATATTTACCCCTTGCCGTAGGACATGGACGTTAAGATCTTATGGCTTATATTTTCACCTTTTTTATTTTTCACTTTTTTCCTTTTTATATTTTTTCCATATATCCGTTTATGCTATTTTAATATGATGTTCACTCAATTTGTTTACCATATTTCATATATCACTCTGTTAGATATAATTTATTATTATCACCCCCACTCGTTGCTCAAGTTGGGTGCTCTTATTGCTGCACAGTTGGAGTTACTTGTTTTTTTCCCTCTAAGATAACATTTCTAAACCGCAATGCCTGTAGTCAAATTTGCATCCTTTAACACCCGTGGCTTGAGGAGCCATATTAAGAGGAGGAAATATTTTACATTTTTTCACAGACATTCTTTGATATAACTTTCCTCCAAGAGACACATTCTTTAACTTCTGACGAGAGTTATTGGAGTAACGAGTGGGGGCAAAGTCATTTTTACCCACGGCTCTAACGATAGTCGTGGGGCTGCGATTCTTATCAAACCGTCCCTCAATATTGATATTTCACATATTATGCTAGATAATTATGGTAGATATATTGTCCTAAATTGCCTCATTCACAACGATCCCTATCTTTTAATTAACATTTACGCGCCTAATATTGATAACCCAGGTTTTTTTCTCGAATATCGATAATATTATAAGTAAGTTCAACAATGCTAATATTATTTGGGGAGGAGATTTTAATTTCGTTTTTAATACGACCGTGGATAAAAAAGGGGGTAACCGGGTAACCAATTTTAATGCTCGTAATTGTGTAATTGACCTCATTAGCAAACTCGACCTTACTGATATTTGGCGTTCTTCTGGTTTTACTTGGCACTCATCTATTGATCATTCAATTCACTGCAGACTTGACTTTTTTCTAATCTCCAGGCACTTGTGTAATCTTGTTGAGCATACCTATTCCCAGGCACTTTTTAATTCAGACCATGATATCATTATTCTTAACTTAAACAGCAGTGTTCATAGAGGTCCTGGTATGTGGAAGTTCAATTTTTCTCTTCTTAATGATAGCACTTATGTGAGTAATACAAAAGAGCTGATTTACAGTCTCATTAATACCCATTCTTATTTTTTAAATCCATCTATTTTGTGGGAATTCATTAAAATGGAAGTCAGGTCAAGTAGCATTGCTTATTCAAGGCGTAAGTCACGGGAGCGACTTGCCGCCGAGCGTAACCTTTTGAGACGTGTGTCCTATTTTGAGCAATTATGTAATCATGATCCGTCTAGTTATAATATGTCTATGTTAAATACTTGTAAGAATGAACTTGAAGAGATTTACAACTATAAACTTCAAGGTATCTTTATCAGGTCAAGAGCGAGATGGGTTGAGGGGAGTGAAAAGAATACACGGTACTTCTTAAATCTCGAGCGTAGGAATAAGACCAATACTTCAATAACTAAACTCATTGATAGTAATGATGCTATTATTTCCGATAATGATGATGTATTAAATGAAATTGAGAACTTTTACCGCTTTCTTTATTCTGATCGCCAAGTGAATGACCCCAGTGACTTTTTTAACTCTTTCAATGATAATAGTTGTTTAACAAATGCTGATTCTATGTGTTTAGATGGTCCTTTGACTTATGACGAGTGTAAAGATGCAATTTTTGCTATGAATTCTAACAAGTTGCCCGGCTCAGATGGATTAACATCCGAATTCTATCAGTTTTTCTGGGAAGATATTGTCGATGTTGTTGTTAATTCTCTTAATTTTGCTTATGATACAGGTACTCTTTCTCCTCTCCAAAATCAGGCCATTATTTCACTTATAGCTAAGCCAGACAAGGATCATTTATATTTAAAGAACTGGAGGCCTATTGCACTCTTGAATATTGATTATAAGATCGCAGCCAAAGTTCTTGCCACGTCTTAAAATGTTCTTTATAGTATAATCAGTGTTAAGCAGACAGGTTTCTTAAAAGATAGGTACATTGGTGAAAATGTTCGATTAGTCCTCGATACCATTGATTTCTGTAAACTTAATAATATACCAGGTTCTCTTCTACTCCTTGATTTTCACAAAGCTTTCGATTCTTTAAGTCATTCGTTTATAGATAAAGTTCTGAGGTATTTTAATTTTGGTGACAGTTTTAGACGATGGTTTTCTACTTTATATCGCAATGCCACATCTTGTGTGATTAACAATGGTTTCTGTACCAACTTTTTCCCAGTTTCACGTGGTGTTAGGCAAGGCTGTCCTCTCAGCCCCTATCTTTACATTATTTGTTCTGAAATATTATGTCGGCGTATCAAATGTGACCCTAACATAAAGGGCATTAACATAGATAACATGTCCTTCAAGATATCCCAATATGCGGATGATACTGTACTTTTTACTGATAGTTCTAGAACTTCACTTAATTCTATAGTTACTGTGTTAAACGACTTTAAGAAAGTGTCAGGTCTTATCACGAATTTTGACAAATCATTCATTTTTCCCATTGGCCCGTATGCCGACACACACCCCTCGTATTTTAATGATTTCTCTTTCAACATTTCGAATGGTCCAATTCAATATTTAGGCATTTCTTTTACGAATCATTCCGAGGATTTTTTCGATTAAATTATTTACCTAAGTTATCCCGTCTCAAAAGTTATTAAACCTATGGTCAACAAGAGACCTTACGCCGATAGGAAAATCACAATTATCAAATCATTCGCTGTCTCCCAATTAGTTTACCTTTTACTGTTCTGCCTGACCTACCTCGTAATTTTATACTGGAGCTTAATAAAACACTTTTAACTTTATTTGGAAAGGGAGTCGTCACAAAATTAAACACTCGGCCTTAATTAATGATCTTAAATATGGTGGCTTACGGATGATCCACATTGATTCATTTATTAAAAGTTTAAAGTGCTCTTGGATCCGGAGATACTGTTCTGGTACAACTAGTAATTGGAAGGTGTATTTTGATATTTTCTTACGTAAAAATGGTACTAACTTCTTTTTTTAAGTGTAATGTTCACCCCAATGATGTACCTAATATTTCAAATATCTTTATTAAGCAAGTCTGTATCGCTTGGTCTTCTTATAATTATCATACCCCGAATAGAGGGTTTGAAAACGAAATCATTTTGAATAACTCTTTTGTTAAAATTGATAAGAAACTTGTATTTGACCAACGCCTCTTTCAGAGTGGCGCCTATCATGTTCACGATTTTTATGATGTCAATGGTTCCCCAAAGGAATATCATACTTTCATTAATGATTTTAATTTACACTCATAACCATTCACTTTTTATTTTGGTATTATTTCGTCACTTCAGGTATCCTGGAAATCTCACACGCGTGAGCA
>JAIGNY010004163.1:890000-910000 GCA_020152595.1 Chiridota heheva
AAATTAGCTCATCTCAATACAAAAACAAGCTCTTCATAAGAGAAAACAATCTTGTCATCAAGTGAAACTAGCTCGTCAATGTAAAACGAGCTTGTCTTAAAAAAACGAGCTCGTCATAAAACAAGCTTGTCTTAAGATATTACTAGCTTGTCTTAAGATATTACTAGTTTGTTTTAAGATATTATTAGCTCGTCATACTTAAAACAAGCTCGTAATACCAGACACGAGCTCGTATTACCTAAAAGAGCTCGTAATACCTAAAATGAGCTCGCGACGAGCTCACGACGAGCTTGTTACGAGCTCGCGACGAGCTTGTTACGAGCTCGCGACAAGCTTGTTACGAGTTCGCGATAGGCTTGTTACGAGCTCGCGATAAGCTTGTTACGAGCTCGCCACGAGCTTGTTGCGAGCTCGCGACAAGTTTGTTGCAAGCTCGCGGCGAGCTTGTTGCGAGCTCGCGATGAGTTTATTACGAGCTCGCGACGAGCTTGTTGCGAGCTCGCGACGAGTTTGTTACAAGCTCGCGACGAGCTTGTTACGAGCTCGCGACGAGCTTGTTACGAGCTCACGACGAGCTTGTTACGAGCTCGCAACGAGCTTGTAACGAGCTTGCGACGAGCTTGTTACGAACTCGCGAGGAGCTTGTTACGAGCTCGCGACGAGCTTGTTACGAGCTCGCGACCAGCTTGTCACGAGCTCGCGACCAGCTTGTTACGAGCTCATTTTTCTGTAAGAGTAACTTTCTCTTACCTTGATTAAGGCCAATTTTCTGTGAGCCTCTTTCCATTTCAGGCAGATTTTTTTTGTCCTTACCCTTTTTTTGGTATCAACTCACCTCACCGTTTTTCCTCCCACGGAAGATTTACCCGCAAAGTCTTGAAATTTTACCCAATTATTCTGCTTTTTTTCATAGAGACAATGCAATTTTACACCATGTGTTAAGAAAAATAAAGTATGAGAGAATTGGTTTAAATAAGGTTTTATGGCAAAAAACGTTGGTGTAAGCTAGGATTACAATTTTTTCATCTGATGTGGTTTTCTGCCTGGTCAGAGAATATATGTACATCATCTATACTGTATACCGTGTATTTTTGGTTCCGATGCGATAGCATTAGGAACCTATGCGGTCATGATGGCGCGCGTGTGTGTGTACTGTATGTGTGTGCGTGTATTTATGTGTGTGTGTGTCTGTATGTTTGTGAATCGGAAACACTTACTCCCAAAGGTACACCCAACAACTGGGTGTCCCCCAAGGCAGCACCCTCTCCCCCACTCTCTTTATCCTCAAAATTAACAGCATCATTAAAACTTTCACCCACAACTTCAAATGCTCCCTCTATTTCGACGATATCACTACCTACTCCCCCTCCTTATGCTCCCATACTCTCCAAAATAATCTTCAACACAGCCTGGACAGCCTGGCTCACTGGAGCGACTCCAACGGTTTTAGCTTCTTAAAAGACAAAATTGTTCTCATCCATTTCAACGACAAAAACTTCTTTTTCCTCCGCTCCAATCCCCGCCTCAAAGAATCCAATATCCCCAGTAAAGACAGTTTTCGCTTCCTCAGAATCACTCTCGATCTTCCCATCACCAACACCCTTAAAACCAACTGTCACAAAATCCTCAATTTCCTCAAGGTCCTCTCCAGCACTGAAACCATGATATCCTATTTGTTTGCAAACCTCCTTGTTAATTATCTAAGTGCACTCTGATTTTAATACAAAATTTAAGTATTTGAGCACAAACAAACCAGTTCTGGAGGAATTTCTCATTTTAATTGCCTCGCTACCCACATGCACTGCAGTAGTATGTGGTGATTTGATTTTATTAAGTTGAGTTTCGCATTTGGGCCTGCATAGCCACAGTTGTGTTTGAGTTCTGTATGAAGAGTGTGCTTCAGTGATATAAAGAGTCAATAAGAGTCACAATAAGAGTGGCCTAATGTATAAAGAATAAAGAGATGGGTGCTCCCAGAGGAGTCCAGGGTCTTTTCAGTTTTGGGAGAGGGAGTCAAACAAACCTTTGACCCCTTTCGGCTATTTTTGTATTTCTTGTCATAAGTGCTTTCAGGAATTTGAGGAAGTGCATCAGTTAGCTTTTCTGTGAGTGTCTGAAATGTAATACACTGCATGAAAAATATGGGGTTCCAAAAGTGCCCTTTCTAATCCAACAGTAGAAGGGTCTCAAGACATCAGAATTTATTGATTTTACTACCTTTCAATGTGATCGAATGCTTTTAAGTTTGCCTCTACATTATTTAAGCCACGTGAACTCGTCTTCCTTTACAGTATTGTTGAAAGCTACGGAGAGAACTCCAGCACCATGACATTGTACTAGATCTTCTGCAAAGCAGCATTTAGCAAAACATGGCGAAGCATCACCAAAACAACATTTTACTGCTGACAATGATGTCAATGATGGGTAAGGTCAGGTTTGATGCTTTGTCTTACCAATCTTGTTCTGAAAAAGTGGGTTGGCAAAAAACATTTTTGGACCAAAAACAAGCTTTTTTTTCTTTATACCTTTTATACACTAAAATGATATCATTCCAGATCATATTATAAAGAAATATTTGAGTAGGTAGCAATATTGTTGGTTAGGTAGGGTTACTCAAAGTAAAAATTTGTTTAAGGATGTCCTAAGACAAGTTTTGAAGTATTTTTTTTTAAATCTTGGTTTAAAAGGTTCCCTATACCTTGATTGAAATATCACTGTTAAACAGGCTATGTTTGTTGCATGTAAATAGCACAGCAGTTTGCACAAATAACCTTTGCCCTGTAGGTGGGACCTATATTTCTAAAAACACAATTATCATATTTGTTTGCTATAGTCAAGAAGTGAGAGGGCAGGGCTTAACATAGATACAGCATGTCGTCCATACATTAAGTACCTCCACTAACGAAGTTGGACGGAGGTACTGATGATTGGATTGGATTACATTTGCTGTGTGGTTTTGTTACTGCTTAAGGAAAAAGGGGATTAAATTCTGGGACATTTGATACAGGAGGGGTAGAACAGATATGGAGAGGTTTTGGTTTCTTCCATGAAAGGAAAATGATGGAATGTGAATCTTGTTTAAGTGAATTGTCTGTCATCAACGTATCTTAAGAACTGATAATTGGATATTGATTCAATTTAGTGTGTAGTTTTGTTACTGCTTGTGGAAAAAAGGATTACAATTTGGGACAGAGGAACATGGGAAGGACGGATATAGAGTGGTTTGGTTTCTGTCATGAAATGAAAATGATAGAATGCTAATCTTGCCTGAATTGAACTCAAATCATTAATGCTCAGCTTAACCTGAAAATGATAATTTGACTGAAAAATGGGTAAATGATCTTGAAGTATTCAGAATGCAATGGTTAATGCGAATATTAGCACTCGCTAGAGCGCATACCTCCGCCTGTTGCAATTCCAACATGCCTAGAATAATTTTAGAGTTCGTTTGATCCCCACACTCAATATAATCTACCTTAGAAATCCTAGGCCCACCAAGATTTATCCCCAACTTTTGATATGTAATAATTATTTGCATTCTGAACACTTGAAGAATATCTTCTGACTGGATTTCTTCCAAGGCCATACCATTTATTTCAGTTTATTTAGGGGAAGCATCATTCTGTCATTGTTTAAGTTCCTTTTATACAAGATTCACATTCCATTATTTTCCTTTCATGGCAGAAACCAATTGTTTTCTTTTCTTTGATTCCAGAGACCACTAGATGCAAGTCTCTTCATGGAGGTAGAATTCTACCTTCACGGTCTCCTTGAATGCAGAAAAATGATTGTTTGAATCTTCATTCACATCACAAATTCATTGTTCAGCACATTCCATTGGAAAATTCCAACTAGTCTTGACAGATCTCATCCTAAAACATCCCCACCCCTCCATTTCTGCCCTTTCCCTGTTCTGGTATGTCCCAAATTGTAATAATTTCTTTCTGAAACAGTCACAAAACCACACACCTAATCCAGTCATTAGGTAATGGGATATCTTGATGACAAACATACAAACAATCAGAGGCGAAAAAACAACCTCCGTCCAAGTTCGTTGGCGGAGGTAATGAGGTAACTACAGTAACACTAATTTACAGATTGAGTTACTGCCTAAGCTTTGGCCTAACAATGCATAGGCTATATGTTACTCATATGGATTATATATATATAATATATATATATATATATATATATATATATATATATATATATATATATATATATATATATATATATATATATATATATATATATATAAATATATATATATATATATATATATATATATATATATATATATATATATATATATATATATATATATATATATATATATATATATATATATATATATATATGTGTGTGTGTATATATATATATATATATATATATATATATATATATATATATATATATCTATATGTATATATATATATATATATATATATATATATATATATATATATATATATATAATATATATATATATGTATATGTATATATGTATATATATATATATATATATATATATATATATATATATATATATATATATATATATATATATATATATATATATATATATATATATATATATATATATATATATATATATATATATATATATATATATATATATATATATATATATATATATATATATATATATATATATATATATATATATATATATATATATATATATATATATATATATATATATATATATATATAAGGGCTAGCATTGGCATGGAGTTGATGAGATATCTCAGTCTTCGTGGATTCAATTCCCACTCTGGTCTTTTTTATAGTCGTCGGGTTACCCATTTTTGTTTGCTTTACCTGTAGTTTTTATTCATCTTTTTACGATTCGTCCTAGTTATATAAATTTTACTTCATTTTTCTCTTTGTTCCCCTTTTTTTGTGATTCTAATTTTGTTAAAAATTATTACATTTATATGGTGTATGAAATTTAAATACAAATAATTAGTTTAATGAGCTAAAACAAAGTAGAATATTGTGAAACTTCATATAGGCCTACAATCCCCAACAAAATTAATAACACAACACATTAGACATTCACGTCTTAACCAATTTGTGTCTCATTAATGCATAACACCCCCTCCCCCGTCACCTTTTTTGATATAGGCTAAAACAATCAGTATTGAGGAAGGCAGCAGTTTTATGTCAGAGATTGTAAATCCTAGGCTTATTTATTTTGTATTACATCTTGCCTAATGTTTGAAACTTAAAAATAAACTTTTCAGATCAAATCATTTTTGAAAAAAAAAAAACCCTTAATTAAATCATTTGCTAACTCAGGACATGTGTAATCAATCTTAATAATTTGTTTCGTTTTACAGTCTCTTCCTGTGCAAGGACCTCTTTACGTTAACCAGTTCAGGGGTTCAATTGCAATACAAGGTTGGGTCAGTTCTCTTTTGGGGTTTGGGTGTAGATAGTTTTGGCGATAAAAGTTATCCCACAGCAGACAGGCTAGTCCCCTCCCCTGTGCGGAAAGCCAACAAAATATATTGTGGGGTAGGGAGGGGGAGGGGTGGGGGGCTGAAATGGATAATAATTCGTACAGAAGTCGAGGTCTGTAGCATACCAGAAATCATATATATGACAAAACATTTCCCCATGGATGGCACGGAGTAGATACCATTGTGCCATTCCTGTTAATGTTTCTGAAACATTCTTAAAACCCATTAACATGTTGAACATTACCATGGTGGAGAATATGATTCATACAGTATTGTCGATTTTGTTCCCTGCAGAAAAGTTGAACCACACTATTACACTATTCTTTCAATAAGAAATATTGGTGAGGCAACTTGTACCTAGCTTGCGGATTACCGTAAAATATATTCTGGTGCAGGGCCATTAATTCATGTCTGTATTTGACTGAATTATTAGTAGCCAGAATCTCCAATTTCTCATCAAAAATCTTCAAATGTGGATCTAAAATCTTCAAATTGGGGCGGAAACTCTTCAGTACTAAATGTACCCCAAACCAATTATTTGTGCTCCACACCAATTATTTGTGCCCCCTAGCTGTTGGCATAGACTAACTCTTAATTGACCAATTAAAATTTAAGCCCCTTAAAGCATAAACGCCTATACCAGATTGAAGTCTGCCACCTCCCCTCTCCTGCCATGGTTGTTCAACTTTATAAGACATTGTCTTTCATCAACAAAAAAAATCCCTTTTCCGTTTATTACCCCCCCCCTCCCTGTTACCCTCATATCCCCTCTTCTTTCCCCGTTTGACTTTGAACCTAAATTCCGCCACTTTAATACTCTCATATAAAATAAAATCAAATGATCTGCGATTTATTTATTACTATTTCTTAAATGGGAGAGGGGGGAGGGGGAAGGGGGAAGATAGAGAAGAATCCCCTTGCCCTTATGGCCAGCCGCAGTGGTATGCCTTTACCCAATGAAAATGTTTAAAATGCACTAGGTCAGCGACAGCAATTTATCATATGAAACACATCCTGTCCAATTATCCAAGAAAATCCCTCAACATATTCCATCACACTGAAAATTGAAGTGCTTTTATTTAATAAAATAGTGTACTTTTATTAACTGTACTACAGTACTACATGTACTACATGGTCATAATGCGTACACGATGTGATTTGTAAAGAAAAGTGTTAGACCGGTCACGGACGCCCGCGCTCTCCAGCGATTCAAGATATCGATATAGAACATCGGCGCCATGCATATTGCACGCGAGCTAGCGTATCTCATTGCAAAAGTTACATGGATGCTCATTGTGCACAATTTTGTACGTACTTTAATCTAATGTTATGTATTTGTAATACTATGAAGCTTAGGTACATGTTTTGGGTAAATATTTGAAGAAATATCGAAATCGTATTGCGTGTAAGTATAAGATCATTGCCGAAGGGTGATGTCGTCGGAATTGGAAGGAATTTCCTCCCAATATTTGAGAGTTTCATTATGACCTGGGCTTGTCGTGGGGAGGGCGGGGGAGAAGGGAGGGGAAGGAGGGTTCGGGGATGTAAAAGAGTTATGCAAAGAACAACAAAACTTGAAGGGTCGTTGCTGATATATATATATATATATATATATATATATATATATATATATATATATATATATATATATATATATATATATATATATATATATATATATATATATATATATATATATATATATATATATATATATATATATATATATATATATATATATATATATATATATATATATATATATATATATATATATATATATATATATATATATATATATATATATATATATATATATATATATATATATATATATATATATATATATATATATATATATATATATATATATATATATATATATATATATATATATATATATATATATATATATATATATATATATATATATATAGATTAAGGATGGGAGGAGGGCAAAGGGGGCACTTGCTTCCCCTCCCCACTCTTTTCACCATAGATATGCATTTTAGCCTTTGGGCAGGAATACGGGAGTCAAAAGGGGCACTTGCAAAATAGTGTCACATACTTTCTTGTTTTAATTGTAAACTCAATTAAGTTCAATCAGCCAATCTTTTGTAATTGAGAGGCAAGGAGTGCAGCCATCCACATTCTTTAACTTTATCTAATGACGAACCCCATTGGCATACCTACACACTTTTAACTTTTACCGATATTTTTTATTGCAGTCTTGTTTCTTATGCCAACATAAGAATATTGAGTCCCTGTCATATAACGTTATCTTTTTAAAAACAGTTTTTTTGTTTTTGGGAGGGAAGGGCGGGGAAGGGAGGGGGGGTTATATATATATATATATATATATATATATATATATATATATATATATATATATATATATATATATATATATATATATATATATATATATATATATATATATATATATATATATATATATATATATATATATATATATATATATATATATATATATATATATATATATATATATATATATATATATATGTTGTATGTATATATATATATATATATATATGTATATATATATATATATATATATATATATATATATATATATATATATATATATATATATATATATATATGTATATATATATATATATATATATATATATATATATATATATATATATATATATATATATATATATATATATATATATATATATATATATATATTGATATATCAATATATATATATAACGTGCTACCTTCTTAAAGCTTCAAAGAATGTTATATATATATTGATATATATATATATATAATATATATATATATATATATATATATATATATATATATATATATATATATATATATATATATATATATATATATATATATATATTAAAATATATATATATATACTTTGATATATATTGATGTATATATATATATATTGATAGATAATGTTATGATTATTATTTGTTGTTACAACTCGATATTTAATTAATTTTTTATTAAGATAAACAAATAGTTATACAGAACATTGAAGTAACAAAAAGAAGTATGTATATATATATATATATATATATATATATATATATATATATATATATATATATATATTTATATATATATATATATATATATATATATATATATATATATATATATATATACATATATATATATATATATATATATATATATATATATATATATATATATATATATATATATATATATATATATATATATATATATATATATATATATATATATATATATATATATATACATATATATATATATATATATATATATATATATATATATATATATATATATATATATATATATATATATATATATATATATATATATATATATATATATATATATATATATATATATATATATATATATATATATATATATATATATATAATCCCGATGAGGGCATATGATTTTTCTCTCACCATCTCACATTCATTATTCAAATATTCCAGTGGAGAACTGCATTTCCACACATTTCACACCATCTCTATCTATATATATATATATATATATATATATATATATATATATATATATATATATATATATATATATATATATATATATATATATATATATATATATATATATATATATATATATATATATATATATATATATATATATATATATATATATATATATATATATATATATATATATATATATATTATTTATTGCATAAATAAGTTCAAAAAAATATCAGCAAAAACAAATGTTCCACAGGCTTGCCATTATGCTATGTATAAAGAACTTGATACATTGTGAAAATTGATGCATTTTTCTACCGTAGATTTGTTTTTGCTCAAAATATGATCGAGGGAATTATCCCCAACCCTCTACCCCCAACACATTAGTTTCAAGAATTGATACATAAGATATACGGTATGAGATTTCTCAGAGCATAACATGATCGTTGTGCCATTCTCGTGGTACTTCCAACATGCTTTTAGACTGTCTAGTCTAAAAGTCGTGTTGGGCTTAATTGTTATGTTTCACAATCAGTACAGTTTCTCAAAGCCTTGTGGGGGTCACTTTATTTAGGAGACCCCATATAAATTTACTGTGTCCCTTTCCTGCCCTAAACTTAAAGCTAAATCCATCGACATTAAGCTTACAGAGCCAGTGCTTATCACCGGCTTCCGTGGCGCTAGCGGATGAGAGTACACGACTCCTCCCGGACGGGACGCCAGTCCATCGCAGATTAACTCCCCAATAGTGCTGGTACTCATTTTACAGCTTAATGTACTGAAGCATGTAGAGTAAAGTGTCTTGCTCAAGGACACAATGCTGCGCCCGCGACGTGAATCGAACCCGGTACCTTTCGAATACGAGCTTGACTCCTTAACCACTGCACCCCAAACTTACGAAAATAGAGAGGGTTATAAATCTTGGGCGTAACTTAAAGAGGTGCGACACCCAGAGACTTAGCCAATGCAAAATAAGTGTCGAAATTATATAATTAAGTGAGGAATAAGAATAAGTGCGGGTTAAGATAAGTGGGGATTAAATTGGTGGGCGTAAAATAAGTTGGTATAAAGTGAAAAATAACTGGGCGTTAAAATGAGTGGGTGGGGGTAAAATAAGAGGGTATAAAATATGCGGGGTTACATCATTAGTTGGGGTTACATAATTAGTGGTGGTAACATAATTAGTGGAGTAATATAATTAGTGGGGTAATATAATTAGTGTGAGTAACCTAATTAATAGGGGTAAACAATTAAATGAAGGGGCCTTATAGCATACAATCACGGCACATGCATTCAAAGAGAATGTTTAACATGATTACCATGCACAATTTACATGGTGTTACCTATAAGCAAACTTTAGCGCCCCTCAAAAAACATATATTAGCTTATCACCTTGCGCGCATCAGTAATTTGGAAAGAATCCCAGATTTTTTCTCTGGAATCAAAAGATCTGTTTGGACACAAATTGTAGTTTTCAATATATGTTGCGACTGATAACTTGATTATGTGGTTTGACCTTCATCCGCTGCAAATCGGGCCCTCCGCACCATGAACGTTTCCAACTGGGCTAGAGCATGCAAGGCGCCTTGCCATTTTAATATGGCAGCTCTCATGGTTCATTATAGCTAACATTTTTTGTTTGTTTTACGGGGCCTTAACAAAAATAGACATAAATAATAAAATAAGCATCTGAAGGATCATAATGTGTGTATGGGAGGAGGGAGGGGGAGAGGGGAAGAAGAGGGGGAGGGTTGATACCGCCATTAGATACAGCCTAGAATTTGTTTTCATAGGGCAAGTGACAATTCTGACTATTTTGTCGGGCAAAAACATGGAATTGCAGAGAAATGGTATAGGAAAATTCCTACCTGTATATATTTGGTTTGCAAAAAGATAATTAGGCCTACTTGAAAATTCAAATACTTTGAACAAATTGTTTTAGAAAATATTAGGGTCTTAATTCTCATTTAGACCGTCAGACAGTAGAGGACATACAAAAATTTCCCAAAATGTACTGAAACTTTAAAATTTTGCTAAGAAGTGCGGGCACCTGTCCCCCGGGGAATTACCGTCCTGGAAAATGTCATAGTTTTGTTATTTTGTATATTGATGCCTACTTGTATGCCTGACACTGGTACGGTTTATATGGTGCAAAAGAACATCAGTGCATGATAAACATAGCTATTGACTTCTAGTTATACCTTACCTTCCATGCTATAAATATGCAACTGATCACATGACCTGATTCTACGCACTTCTAACCGACCTTCAAAAAGTAGTTACCAGCCCATTCCTGACCTCCATATTTACCTCTACTAACCCTCACTTCTTTTCAGCGCGTTGTTATCACAACATCGCTGGAATTCGTCAAATTTTCTTTTAGAAATTTGCAACCTTTTTCTAACAACTTTCTCCCTTGCAGCTTCTACCAGGCAGGTTTTTACGCTGTTCGGCCTTAATCGGCTCGCCTTTTCAAGTCTTCTGAGGTAAGACAAGGTAGCCATGCTGCCATGGTACCGGGTATTCTTCGGTCCGACTCACAGGACTTTTCCGTTAAGCCTACACTTAGGATAAAGTGTTTTTGTCTCAATCCGTACAAAGCGGGTGGGTATTTCGAGAGAGTCCCACTCCCGCGGCGGGTGTTTTTAGGCCCTAGACAGCTAGAGCACCAAGTGTGCCTGTCTAGTGGACCTCTTGCTCCTGGATTTAAGTGTTTTCTTTCACTCTCGGCCCCGCTTTTCCACAAGGAGAGCCTACCGTTATGATATGCATTGTATTAACACGTTAGGATATCTTCAGTACATTCCCGTGTGCATTAGGCCAATTTCTTCTGTCGATGTTGGCGCATGGATATTGGGTTGTCGTCACCACAGGGTGTTCGAGGAGTTGGCTTCATATAGCTTCAAGGAGCTACAGTTGTTACAAGAGGGCCTATATTTTATTTAACGTTACCAGTACATGTCGTGTGTTCGTTTTTCTCGCATATAATTAAGACAAAGTAGGGCCTATTTAATTTTCAAGCTTGAATTTTGGGGCGTTGGAGAGAACGTGAGGGGGTCTCCCTGACGTCCTGAGATCTAAGCTTTCCTTTTTATCTCCACAGACACCAAGACAATAAGTGGTTCGTGTTTTGCACGCTACCCCTGCGATTTTAAAGAATTTACATTCGGTGAATTTTTTCGGATTTTTTAAAATTTTCAGATAGTAATTTTTTAAATAATTTTGTTTAGATATATGAAATTGCTGTGGCTTGCCTCACTATGTTTGACGTCTCCCGCAGATCCGTCTTGCCCGCGTAAGGGTCGTAAGTACATCCCCCGTAGGGGAGCCTTGGTGTGAGTGTATATATTTACATATTTTATTTTATTTTTTCAGTATGCCAAAAGGCGATATAAACCATTTAGTCTCAGAGTTTCTACTTACGCCATGACCACCGACTCAACGATACTGAGCCGTGGAGGTCTGTGTTTTTAGTTTACTTTGTTACCTTTTTTCTGATTCACCCCCTAGAGGCCTCTGACTCGACGCTACTAAGTTGGCAGGGCCACGGGTGCGGTCTATCAGACGTAAGTTACCTAAGTCTATATTGATCAGCTAAGTGGCGTCCTAGATGTCACTTAGAATAAACCACTATGAAAAAGCGTCCCCTTCATAAAGGCGGCGCCCAAAGAGGTAATACGTAAGTCACAAGTGGTTTCACGGCTCCGTACGGGTCCATTCGACGGTTCCATACGGCTCTACGGCCCGTATTCACGGGTCCAATGGACGTATTCGTGGCCCACGGCTTTACGGGTCCATATGGCTCCGGTGAACGGGTCCGCACAGTTCCAGAGTTTTGTTACGGGCTAACGTACACCGTACGATAAACTCGTAAATAGATCCGCCAGCTACAAAGCTACGTGGTCAGGTGATAAGTGACCATCTTAACAAGAAGTATAACACGAGAGCTATTTTCTTCTTGGTCCTGTACTGGTGTATTTTTTACCAGTATAATGGCCACGGAGGACAGGTCCCCGAGTGTTGGTGGGTTACGCACCCAAGATGTCCCGCGATGCGTCGCGTGTAAACACTTCTTTAAGTTACGCCCCGGTGACATCCATCTCACGTGTTACGCGTGTAGATTATGATGCGAGTCCAACCCGTGTACTCTGTGCAGCGACTGGGATCAAGCGGCATGGTCGGAGCACAGACTCCGCTTTCAAAAAGCGGCCAAGAGAGCGGAGAAGCGACGGTCAGACAGGCCGTTTATGTCTTATCCCCCCCCCCCCCTCCTGCCACTGCCCCTCAGGCCTAAGCCGAAGCCCCCTTTCGCCCGGGAGGCAAGGCCGCCGCCCACTCTCAGCAGGGCAACCGACGACGGGCCCCCGCAGCTGAGTAAGTGTACGCTTACACGTACTCCTTTGGTGCCAAACGCTGTGGTGGAGCCTCCCCCCCCCCTCACCCCCTTTCCCCTGGTGATGTCTCCTGAGCGAGACAGCCCCCGGAGAAGGGACACGGAACGGGATAGTAAACACAGAAGAGGACAGGGTCGACGTCACCAGTCCTCCTTTTCATCCTCTTTCTCTTTCTCGTCCTACGCTTATCCGGGCGGAGGCGAAGAAAGCGACCCAGGGGAAATCCCTTCGAGGATCCCACCTTCCAGGACACACTCAAGCAAACACTTGAGACTTTGGTGTCCCAGGCGCTGCAGCGGATGCGGATGCTACCACGCCATGCACCTCGCCCTCCGGCAGCTGCCACTGCTGCGGCATGGCATCCATCCGACCCTGAGGTCTCTGAGGAGGATGCCTTGGACATCTTTCCCTCGGGAAAGGATGTCAATTTTTTGGACGATCTGGACCCTCCGGTGGAGACTCCGGACACCTCCAAGGCACAGGACCCCCCCCCCCTCCCATAACGGGGTATTCTTCCCGCCGTCCTGGTTCAAGTCGTCTCCAGTGCTGCATCAACGATGCAGACCACACTAGATAGGACCCCCGCATCCTACCGGATACCAGACGAGGTTCTCTTCCCGCCACCTCCCCACTGCACCCTTTTGCAAGGGGAGCGCGTTTTCCGGCTCCTTCATTTCCTAGAACAGGAAATTAAGCTGGATATTGCAGAAGCACTTCTCGTAGAGGCTGACTCACAGTCTCAGCGTAGACTGCTCAGCTTAGCCCCGAGGGATACTTAGCCAACGGCTAGACAATTTCCCATTGATGCCTTCCTGGTGACCAGGGTTCAGCATTGGGCCAAGGCCACAGACAGGGACTGGACAGCCTACATTAAAGAAGTTGACAAGGCCACGCGTGTCCAACCAGCTGCCAATTAGGCGCTCATAAACACCTCATTGATCCCGGAAGGAGTGTGGCACCTCCTCCGCTAGCAGGCGAGCGGCACCGCAGCGGTGTCCAGCTCCGTGGCCAGGGCCAAGACATTTCTTAATCCTGCGGTCCAGCAGAGGGAAGATTCCCTAATAAGTGTTTACCGGGCCATACGGCGGAGCTTTAAATGCCAAGCCCTCGCCGTATGGGTGACAGAGGGGTTAGATTCGGTTCTGCGTAGACATCTTCCAGCCGACGTCCTTACAACGACCGCGCTTTTGTTAACCGGACGCTCGGCTTTGCTCGACGCGACAGTCAAGAGCTCGCCCGAGTCTCCGCAAAGGTAGTAAGGGAGAGGCGCGAGAATGTTCTCTATCTCCTTGGACTGCCTGATGCCACTCAGACAGACCTTCGGCACTTACCAACAGAAGGCCCGGACTTATTCGCAGGTCACTTTCGAGATGCTCTGTCGCGCCAAGCAGGCCGTCAGGACTACCTTCGGAAGACTAAGAAGCTGTTAGCGAGGACGAAGTCTTTTTCTTCTCTTCCCGCACGTCGCCGTTCTTCGGCCCCGTACGAGGCCGGGTACGCCTACCCAGCGACGAGTCCATTGTCGCAGTAACAGGACCCTATACAGCTTCTTCCTCTCGCCAGGAGTCCACTTCGTGGGCCGGCAGAGTGAATGTGGCAGAGAGCGGTCAATGCTCCTTTCACTCTGCACGCAAAGCGGTGCCTCTTCCTTCCAAAGGTGGGGGAGGGCAAAGGGCAGCGTTTTTGACCCACACCTGACGCCTGCGTTGACGGGCGGTCCAGTCGGGGGGCGTTTGGGGATATTTTTAGAGGCATGGGAGAGAGTCACCACAGACAAGTGGGTGCTACGAACCATTCGGCATGGTTACCGTCTAGAGTTCAAAACTCCCCCGCCCAATGGGGTCTTTCGCCCCACCGCCACGCCTTGTCTGAGCGACCACGCAGAGTTCCTTCTCAGACTCACACCTTTCTGGGAGCAGTCCTGGATTTTACTTACGGTCGTATACGACCGACGAAGGAGCGGATCCTAGCCATGAGGGCGGGAGCCGACGTCCTCCTCTCGCAACCGGCGTCGCCGGCGAGAGCATGGCTGGTATTCTTAGGATACCTAGCCAGCCTAGTAGATGTAGTTCCCATGTGCAGGTTTTACATGCGGGATTTACAATTTAATCTACTGGATCATTTCGTACCATCTAGGAGGGACCTTCTTCTGCTCGCCCCCCCCCTCCCCCCAGTTGACGTACATAGGCGGTGTTCCCCTGAATTTGGTGGTGGTGCGTCCACTCTCACCTGTGACAGGGAGCGATTTTTCATCCCGTCAGACCTTCAGTGTCAGTGGTGACCGATGCGTCTTTGACGGGGTGCGGAGCGCATATAGCGTGGTCACAAGTCGTGGGATTTTGGATGGACACTTGGTGTGGTCAGCACATTAATCTGTTGGAACTAGAGGCAGTACACCGGGCTCTTGTTTATTTTCTACCACGGGTACGGAACAAGACTGTTCTCATACGCACTGAAAACACCACGGTAGTGGCGTTTATTAACAGGCAGGGAGGCACGAGATCAAGGGGTCTTTGGTTCCTAGCCAATTCCCTTCTGTCTTGGTGCATGACGAAGAAGGTCACACTCCAGGCGGTCCACCTGCCAGGCAAGGAGAACACGATCGCGGATCTGTTATCCCTCCTCCAAGAGCCCCCACAGAGTAGGCCCTCCTCCCGCCGAGGCGATCTGGTTGACCTTCAATCTCCCGGACGTAGATCTGTTCGCGTCCGTGGATAACCACAAGCTACCAATCTTTTGCGCTCTGACACCCGACCCAAGAGTCTGGAAATTCGACGCCTTCACGGCCAGGTGGACCCACTCCGTTCGCGCTGGTGCCGAGAGTACTGAGCAAGGTGACGTACGATCAGTGTCACATGTTTCTTCTGATAGCCCCCAACTGGCCCAGCCAACTGTGGCTCCCTCAGCTGCTGAATCTTATCGCAGGTTTCCTGAACGAGCTTCCGGTCACGGATGAGTTAGTCTCAACCCCGGTCCAGGGCTCCGTCAAACTGCACCACAATCCAAGAGCACTCCATTTGGCTGTGTGGCCTTTATCCGCGGATTCCTTGTGCCGCAGCGTCTTTCGGAGGCAGCTGCCCAAAAGCCGGAGGCCTTCCACTTTGGGAATGTATGCTTCCAGGCGATGTTTCAGGACTGGTGCCAGGATAGATCGGTTTCTCCGCATACGGCGCCTCTTGGTGACGTGGCGGATTTTGTGTTGATCCAGTTTAACATGAATACATCTATCAATACAGTCGAGGGGCTCAGGAAATCATAGCAGCTATCCACCGGGGCTTCCTACATGGCTCGACCGTCACCGACGCGCAGCCTCTGGAAAGATAAATTAAAGAAATTTTCTTACAAAGACCTACAGTTTGGAACCTCGCGCCCCCTTGGGATACACAGGTGGTTCTCTAGTCATCAGCACAGGCTCCGTTTAAGCCTTTGTCTGAATGTCCACTCAAGGAACTGACGATCAAAATGATATTTCTACTCTCCGCGGCCTCTGCTAGACGCAGAGGTGCCGTTCACGCGCTTTCGCTCAAAGAGGGCCATATTCACTTTCAATCGGGGCGTTCGACTCGTGCCCAACCCAGCCTTCTTAGCCAAGAACCAAACATTAGAGTTTTTATCGGAACCAATTTTCCTTTCGTCACTTGCTACGTTTTCTAACACGGCAGAGGACAAGTCCTGGTGCCCCGTTCGATGTCTCAAACACTATATTAAACGTACGCAATATTTTCGGAATGGCGTGAACGCCTTATTCGTGTCCTTGCAAAATCCGCATCGCGCCGTCTCGCGTGATACGATTTCACGTTGGATTGTTCAGGCAATAACATACAATAAATCCGCGTTATTCACAGAACGATCGGTTAAGGCACATCAGGTACGAGGCATACTACATCAATTGCGCTTTTTGGTGGGGTTCCCCTCAACAAGATTCTTCGTGCTGCGGTATGGAAAAGACCAGCCACGTTCGTCTCCGCATATCTGAAGGATATACCAGACTATCAAGGCGGAGTTGCAAGGGCCATTCTTGCGAGAAGAGGACCACCCCTTTCTTCAGGTGAATATTCTTGCTTTCAATTATTCACGTTCTCTCGTTCAGTTAAAGTTATTCCGTTAATTTTCGTAACGTCTTAGTCGTTCACTAACGGATTTCGGCCGCTGTTCTGGCACATTTAATTCGTTTCTTTTACTAACGATTTTTTTTGCCGTTGTTCAGGCTCTTTTATTTCGATTATTCCTACTAACTGAAACTTTACCGTTGTTTTGGCAATTGTTCTTTCGTTGTTTTACTAACGGAATTTTGCCGATCTTTGGCATCTTTTATTTCGTTTATGTTTTACTAACGTGGTACTGGCAGCTTCTGTTTAGTTTAACTTTACAGACGGTTTGACCCCTTTCATGCTTACCTAAACCGCTCTTCTGACGAACCTGATGATTTTTTGTCGTGGCGTATTAAGCGTTGTTTACAGTTTGATTCTGTTCACTAACGGATTCTGTTCGCATGTTTTCGCGGATGACTAACCTTTGTTCTGTATACGTTATGCCTCGGTTATTCTCAACAGAGTGCTTCCTCTTCTCTTGTCATAACTAGCAGTGGATTACTATTTTTTATAGTTTCTATTCAGAGATCTTTCGTCCTTAATAGGAGAAGGAGTTTCGTTCTTTAAGCAAGATAAGACTAGTGCGAGTTTTAGGACTAGCCTTTGAAAAATTAAGCTGCGACCTGAACTCCCTTCCTTCCTATCTTTGGCTGCAATCTGATTGCATATTTATAGCATGGAAGGTAAGGTATAACTAGAAGTAAATTTACCCCGCTAGGCGTAGCGGGGATTTTTTACGAGAGTTATACTTACCTTCCATGCATCCCGGCCCGCCTCCCCTCTCGTCCAGGCCTCTGTGGAATGTTAAGTTAGGGTTAGTAGAGGTAATATGGTGGTCAGGCCTGGGCTGCTAACTACGTTTTAAGGTCAATTAGAAGTGCGTTAGAATCAGGTCATTTGACCAGATTGCATATTTATAGCAAGGAAGGTAAGTATAACTCTCGTAAATATCCCCGCTACTCTTAGCGGGGTAAGTATGCAGGTGAGGGGGACAGTGAATCTTTTTGTGCCAAATCTCGGTCGGGCAAACTTATCCCGCCAGCAGCTGAACATTTTAAGGCGAGAATAAGCTAGTTCGCAGATTACATGTACGCATGCGTAATATTATTCCGTGACTCCTCTCGATGTAAGTCCAGTGTCAGAACCACATGGAAACTGGGGCAAGTGTCCCCATTGCCCTAGAGTAAGGGGGTGAGGGGAGCACAAGGTGCCTTTTTGAAAGTTGGGGCGGACGGAGCAGGGGGTACCTTTTTGAAAGTTGAGGACGGACCGAGGCAGGAGGGGCCCTTTTAAAAGTTATATGAAATTGTTCTAGGTCATTCTTGGAGCTTGATAACAAGGTGCACTGCACCAGGGACTCTCAAGCCACCACCCTCCTTACCATTAAAACCCTATCTAATACTGGTATTGACGTTACAATCACACCCGCCGTTCCCTGAACTCCAGCAAAGGCGAAATAAGAACCAGAAACCTTGCCTACTTGAGCGATGAAGACCTCGTTGAGGAAATTGTCAGCCAACACGTTACTGACGCCTGTCGTCTCGTCCTCAACAGTAACTGTGCTCCGGACCATGACAGCATCTCCTGCACCAACATCCCACCCTGCACCAATTGCGACGGTGCTCACCCAGCCAACCATCCCTCCTTCTCAAAAGACTGCTCCACCTGGCTTCAGGAAAAGCAGATAACCAAACTGAAAACTCCTAATCCCAACATCATTTACCCGGAGGCCAGGAAGCAATTCCTTGCTTCCCTCCACACCAAACCTCTCTCCTCAAGCACAGTCTCCTCAAATACAGATACCGCCTCCTGACACAACTAAAACTGACTCATATGCCCAAAGCGTCCTCACCTGGCTCTTTTTACCCAGTCCTAAGCCCATCACTATTGCCAACAACCCAACCACACCCATTACCCAAACCATATCCACCACCACTTCTCTCCACAACCTTCCTTCCTTTTCTAAGACCCCGCCGTTTCCTACCCCAACACATGTAATGCCATCAAACTCAAGCCAACCTAATCAACAAACATCAAAACAACCGATCCACAAACAGGTCATCATTAACCACCTCGCCGCCTCTTTCAGCAACATCTCGTCCTCGGCCAACTACCCCAATGCATTCAAAGCCAAAAAAGCTTGCGATGAAGCCCACTCTTTTCCTGGCACCTTCTCCTGGCCGACTTTTCCTCCCTGGGCCACCCCTCCTTTCTATCCACTTGGGCCTCTCCAATCATTGCAAAACCCAAACCTACCCTAACCTCTTCATCAACCTCCACAACCAAATCAAAGACCAAATCTCAAACTACACCTCCATCTATACTGATGGCTCCAAGGAAGGCGACAAGAGACAGCTGCTGCTGCCGTCATCCAACACATCACCCTCGGTAGCAGGCTTCCCGACTATTTTGTCCATCTTCTCGATCGAGACCAAGGTCATCCTCCTTTCCCTCAACTTATCGAATACTCTCCGCTCAGCCACTTTGCCATCTCTCTAACTCCAAGGTTGTCCTTCC
>JAIGNY010004163.1:915000-940000 GCA_020152595.1 Chiridota heheva
GAAATTATTTTTTGTCATGGTACCTCTAATAGCAGAGGTGTTGGTATCCTGTTGAATCAAAATCTTAATTTTTCTATTCACAACTGTTTTACAAGTAATAATGGTCGGCTTATTCTTGCTGATATTTATGTTATGCAATTGGCTTTTTCCCTTGTCTGTTTATACGGCCCCAATCTCGACGACCCCTCTTTTTTCGAGCATCTTCATTGTTTACTTAGGGATAGACTTCACGATTCTCTAATTATAGGAAGAAGAAGGGGGACTTTAACTTCGTTTTCAATTTAGATAAATCTGGACGAGCCACAGTACTAATTTCAATGCTAGAGATAATTGTATTGACCTTATGTCCACCTTAGATTTAATCGACATTTGGCGTGAGCGTAATCCTCTTACTAAGCATTTTTCTGGACCTCGAACATTACTCATGATATTCATTGCAGACTTGATTTTTTTTTTCCCGCTGCGTCGCGCATCGTGTTTTTAAATGTAATTTTATTCCTGGCCTTATTTATGACCATTCAATCATTTTCCTCGTACTCAACACTCAGGATGAAAAAGGAGGCCGGGTTTTTGGAAAATCAATAACTCTCAACTTACGGACCTGAACTACACCAATTTAATTTCCAAGCTTATTTTGATCTCGTCGATAATTTTGAAGATAATGACCCACTGTTCCGTTGGGACTATATCAAATATTCGATTCGCAAAACTACTATTGTTTACAGTAAGAATAAGGCTTAAAGAAAAGAGTCATCTGGAAAAGATGTTAATTAGCGAAATCTCTACTCTTGTTTTTTTATATTTTTTTATCCAACTCTTCTGAAGATCTCAATGGGCCTTCTCTGGCTAGGAATAAGTTACAACATATTTATGACTATAAACGAAGAGGTATCATAATTTGATCTAGAGCAAGGTGGGTGGAGAAAGGGGAAAGGAATACAAAGTATTTTTTGACCTTGAAAAACGTAACAAATGCTGTAATGTAATTCATAAGCTGAAAACTGATGATGGTAGTTCAGTTACTAAGGGTCCAGACATTCTTTTGAATTTAGGTCATTTTACCAATCCTTGTATTCTATTGAAGTTTGTAATCCATCACTGCTTCTTAATAATATTCCTACTGACAGTTGTCTGTCAAATGATAATGCTGCCAGTTGTGATGGTATTTTAAGCTTTGACGAATGTCATTCAGCTCTAAATTCATTAAGTAAGGGTAAGAGTCCAGGGAGCGATGGTTTATCGATTGATTTTAATCAATTTTTTTAGCCAATTATAGGGGAACTATTACCGATGCTCCTAATTTTGCTTATGATACTTTAAATCTTTCTGACGAAATGGCCCGTAGTGTAAATATTCTCATTCTGAAGCTTAAAAACGATAAGTTGCTCATTAGGAATTACCGTCCAAACTCCTTATTGAATACGGACTACAAAATAGGGGCTAACGCCTTGGCCTCTAGAATCAAAAATGTCATCTTTTCTATAATCAACCCAAATCAAACAGGCTTTATGAAAAATAGGTTCATCGGGGAGAATACTCGTTTTATCTCAGATTTAGTCGAACATTGTCAAATAAAAAAAGGTCCCTGGTCTTTTATCACTACTAGATTTCGAAAAAGCGTTTGGCCGTCTTGAATGGAACTTCATTTTTGATTGCTTACTTTATTTTAAATTCAACAACAATTTTATAAGATGGATCCGTGCGTTTTATTCCAATTCTTCAGCTTGTATTAAAAATAATGGTTTTTCTTCGCCAGCATTAAAAAAATCGAGAGGAGTCTGCCAAGGCTGCCCTCTCAGTCCTTACATTTTTTACCATTTGTGTCGAGGCCCTTGCTATCAAGATTAATTCTTCCCGCTTGTTAAAAGGTATTTCTATTGTAAGTATTGAGTGTAAGCTTATTCAATTTGCTGATGACACTTGCATTGTTCTAGACGGCACTTATGATAATGTAAAGGCCGCAGTTGACATTCTTAGAATTTTGGAACTTTCATCAGCTTTGCGTGTAAATTTGATAAGTCGAGTATATTCCCGCTAGGTCCTCTTGCTTCTAAGAAACCCCATTTTATAAATCATTTAATTAAGTAGGACATTAGGTCCTGTCACAGTCTTGGGTATAATTTTTGATAACTAACACAATAATCTTTTTTGTCTTGACTATCCCCCTAAGCTTTCCCGTTTAAAACAAATTGTAAATCTTTGGTCAGCTCGAGACCTTACTCCTATCGGCAAAATTACAATTTTTAAATCATTAGGTATTTTGCAGTTCGTCTTCTTGTTTCAGATTTTCCCTGACCCACCCGTTTCTTTTATTAAAGAGTTATAGAATTTATTTGTTCGTTTCGTCTGGGGAGGCAAATCTGATAAGGTTAAGCGCAATACGCTTATTGCCCCTATTAACATAGGTGGTTTTAGGGCCTTTCATATCCATTCTTTTATTCTTAGCTTAAAATGTGTCCGGGTAGAACGGTACACTGATGGGGTAAATGCAAATTGGAAACTTTTCTGTGACCTTCACTTAAATATGTATGGTAAGGATTTTCTTTTTAAATGCAATTATTACGGTAAAGATATTGTCACGCCTAATTCATTTATTAATGATGTATGCTCTGCTTGGGCACTTTATAATTTTCAGCATGTCGATAACAATTATCAGTCTGAAATTATCTGGAATAATTTCAATATCGAGGTTAATAACCCAATAGTTTTTTTTTACAGTATTACAACGATTTGCTAGATGACGACTTCAGACGGTTCAGCTTTGTTAATTTTAAACGCATGTATCATTTGGATGATTTCCTGTTCACCTTATTCTATGGTCTCATTTCCGCTATCCCCAGACATTGGAAAAACAATATGCCATCGAATAATCCACCAGTTTTACATGCTAGCCCTTTTGATTCGATTCACACCACCCCTTTTCTTTCCAGATGTATTTATAAAAAGTTTGCTAGCTCGTTTATTTCTCCCCCGACTTGCTTGAATAAATAGAGAAGTTCCAATGATTTCGATTTTGATGACAAACAGTGGCGTAAAATTTTCCTTATCCCCTTTACTTCATTTAGAGAACCCGAAGTTCAGTACTTCCAATGTCGTTTCATTTATTGCATCATTGGCACAAACTACCTTCTTCACCGTATGCAAATTAAGGATAATGCTTTGCGTACATTTTGCAATACTTCTGATGAGACCATTGATCATCTTTTTGGGGATTTAATATTACCTCACGCTTTATACTGGATGTAGAAGAGAGCATTTTAGGGGAGCAGTTTGTATTTTCAAAGAGTGATCTTTTTTTTGGATATAGATTATTTCAAAGGCATCCTAATAATTTCTTAACCCTACATCTAAAGTAATATATCTTTAGTAAAAAATTTGCTCTGAGTCCCCCAGTGTTAATGAGTTTTTATGCAAGTTTAAATCCTCCTCCAAGTCGAAAAGACCATCTCTAATAGTGGTAACACTAAGCCTTTTTCTTTTAATGAACATGAGACAGCTTTCAAGAATTGTCCCCTTTTGTTTACGCAATAGACTGATAGACCTTCAAGTGTCTCCACTTGAGCATTCCCTTATAAAACTCAGCTGACACAGCCTTTCGACTGTCTTTTTTTCCCTCTTTTTTTTTGCTCCTGCTTGACAAATAGGGTTACCCTATTATTATTATTCATTTTTTTGTTTTCTTATTTACTCCAAACTCCGAATTATTATTATTATACCTTGGGATTTGTAGAAGAAAAGAAATATAAGAAAATGATATTATATTATGTTGTATTATCTTATATTATATTATGTTATGCTAAAGAAAAAAAAAGGGGAAAAGAAAAGGAAAAAGATAGTCTTAAATCATAGAGAACATTCATTCCTTTTTAAGGTGATGGGATTATGTATTCATTATGTATTCATTTAGACTTGACTCTACCTATACATTTTTGTACATTTTACTCTTAGTGTCACTCTCAATTTTCTTTTGTTTTTGTATTTGTCACTTTAAATGAGCATGGAAATAAATGAGATGATACAAAGAAAAAAAAAGATATTTATATTGATATATATATATATATATATATATATATATATATATATATATATATGTGATAAATATAGAGGATTCATATATATATTTTCAACACCCTATCCACTAAATAGAAGGTTCCATTTGAGACTACCATCGATACCAGACAGAAAACAGCACAAATATTCTGACTGAATAAACTGTGCCAGCTCTATATTTACTCCGTGTGTCCTCTCTCCTCTATCCTGACAGGTGGGTGTTTTCCTATTATTTTGTCTTATAACCTTTAGTGTATATTGTAGAGATACTTTTTATATACTTTTAATTGCTATAGTTTAGCATTTTGGCCATATTCATCTGTTTTCTCCTAAGAAGTGGAGCACACTTGTCTAAATATCGTATATATCCTTTGTAATACCAATGGGTAAGCCTATCAAAACACTGACTCTATGCAGGGTGCAACTTGGTACCCTGTCCCTGGATATGCTCATTAACATATTAGATTGGGTTGGCCCATTGTATGTAGGGATAGGTTGCAGTGTATGTGTTGTAGGTATTGGGGAACTATAACTAGTCTGTGATTGGTCAATCTTCATGATGTCATACCACCAAGAGAGAGAAGGAAATATTCACTCATGAGGTTTGGGGTATTTTTGTCTAAGAGTAAAGTATTACAGTACAGTTACTCTATGGTTACTGTGTGTAGGTATAATTGGTGTTTATTTTACCAAAGTCACTTGTAATTGCTGGCAAATTGTGTGAGTTTGTGAGCTGGTTCGTTTGTGTATGAGTTTATAAGTTCGCTTGTGCATAATAATGTGTGCATATGAATGGGTTGTTTAAGTGGTATGTTGGATAATCATGGTGAGGAGGATTGTTTGATGGAAGGAAAAGATGTTCATGAAACGATTTTGATTGTATTGATTTGCTATATCTCATGTGACAAATATTCTGACTGAATAAACTGTGCCAGCTCTATATTTACTCCGTGTGTCCTCTCTCCTCTATCCTGACAGCTCCCTCAGCCGGATACCTTGACTAGTGGGCAACAAAATTGGTAGCAGAGCTAGGTTTGACAAAGCAATTAACAAAGCCGATCAAACAACGCAGAATGGCCACTGACGAATTCGAGGTAATCCTAACTGACGTGCAGGGTATGCTATATGCCCAAAACGAGGAGAAGCTGAAGGAGATAGGGAGGATTGTAGAGGTAAATGAAGAAGACTTATCAGGAAAAACAAAGCGGGGACTGATCAAAGAAGTAAGTGCAAAACTTGAAGAACTAGAAGATGATCCTGAAAAGGGAACTAAAATTTTGGGAATTGTGAAAGAGACATTAAGTCCAAAGTCGGAAATAATACTTCCAGACGATGAACAGAATAAGAAAGATAATCCCATTGAAATGACATCAGATTTAAGGGGACAGACAATTAAAAATCTAACGGATCAAATGAGAATTATGGAGGAAAATTTAAATGCCCTCATTAACACCAAGCCTGTTACCCAGATAGTACACCCCGAGAATTCGGCTCATCTGGGTACCCTTCGCCGTGAATTTCGGATAAGCGGAAGTATTGGTGAGCAACACCAAAAGGGATGTCTCTCGTATTCCAGTCTTATCCACCAAATTGAAACTGGAAAAGAGAAAGGATACAGAGATGACGAAATTGTGGAAGCTGTCGTGAGAACCGTGACCCCAGGTCTGCGATTGAGGAGCTACCTAGAAGGAAGACGAGGTATAACTCTGCCGGTTTTGAGGCAAATAATTAGGTGCCACTTCCAGGAAAGGGGCGCAACGGAACTATATCATGAACTGTCCAGATTAGTACAAGAACCCAGGGAAACCCCACAGGAATTTATCATGAGGGCCTTGGACATAAAGCAGAAGGTTCTGTTTGCATCACAGGAGGCAGGCTCGGAGGTATGTTACGATCCAGTCCTGGTCCAAAATATGTTTTTGCACTCCCTTAGGACTGGCTTTCTAAGTGATTCCATTAAATTTGAGTTGAGGACAGTATTACAAGGAGAGGTTAAAGATGAAATTCTTCTCGAGTCGGTAAATGCTGCTGCAGTCCATGAAAAGGAAAGGCAGAATAAGTTGGGTGCGAAGGGCAGAAATGTGAAAGTAAACCAAATACAGACAGAAGTAAAAGAAGAGACAGAGGTGAAGGAAGAGGTCAAACCAAAACTGGAAAAGAAAGAAAGTATTCTATTTGCTGACGTAAGAGAACTGAAAGCTCAAATGGCAGCCATCCAAGAGACCTTGACAAATTCAGACAGATATCAGAGCAGAGGAAATCGTGAAAACCGCCCCCTCCGAGGTTGTGTGCAATGCAGAGAAAAGGAGAAGGAGCAACATGTCGACACTGCTTCAAATGTGGTGAGTTGGGACACCGGGCTATAGGCTGCAGCAATGTGAGAGGGTCGGGAAACGGTATGCGGTCCAGCCAGAGGGACGTGGAGAGACCGCAAGCATATTAAGAAAGTCCCAGATCAAAAAGACAGCCCCAGACAAAATTTTCAAATGGCTACAAGCAATGGCTTAAAGACAAAGAAACACAGTCAACTTGCAAAGTTAGTTGGAGAGAAATGTACGATTCATTGTTGCATAAATGGAAATCCAACAGTTGTGTTGTGGGACACTGGAGCTCAGGTATCGATTGTGTCAAAGTCGTGGATATGCAAGAATTATCCAGCTTTAAAGATGAAGTCAGTTAAAGAAGTTTTGCCTGTAGGATTGGCACTAAAGATGGCTAATGGGGTGGAAATGCCCTATCAAGGATGGATTCAGTTGAGTGTTTTCCTACCGAATGAGAAAGAGGACAAACGGAAAGTGGAAGTACCATTTCTTGTTACAGATGAGGACCTTGAACTACCCATAGTCGGATATAATGTTATTCAAGAGGTAGTGGGTGACGTCGACAAGAACCAGTCTGCCACCCATACACGGCTAGAACAAGCATTTCAGGGAGTCAATGGGAAAGCTCTTCTTAATGCTATCAGTTACTCAGATGTGGGTTTTTGCTGTGAAGTTCGACTGGGTAAAAGAGATGTGATTATTCCTGCCGGTAGCGATACAAAGATATCATGTAGAGTGCATCCGAGGGAAGTGAAGGAAAATAACATCGCTATCTTTGAACCAGATGTTCTCAATGGTTGGTTCGAAGACTTGTATGTTGACCCGTGCCTTGTCAAAGTTCCTCGCGGATCCTCCGGTCGAATCAATATTTCAGTACACAACCCTGGCAAACACGATATTAAACTCCCAAACAGATTGGTAGTGGGAAGATTGGAATCTGTTTCGTCAGTCCTACCAACCATCAATCACAACGAGAAAAGAGGTAGTGCAGAAGAAAGGGAACATATTTCAACAGTAAAGACTATCCAATCCAGTGGTGAGTGTTCAGAAAGTAAAAATGCCCGTCAAAGTCGAGATAACTGGTTACCCCGGTCGACATAAGTCATCTCGATGATTACCAACAAAGGATTGTGAAGAATATGCTGAAAGATCAGTGCGATGCATTCTCGAAAGATGAACACGACATAGGTTGCATTGACCAATTGCAAATGAAGATACACCTAGCGGATGAAAAACCTGTAAAGAAGAGCTATATTTCCATCCCAAAACCTTTGTACCAAGAAGTCAGAGACTATTTGCTGGATTTGATTAATAAAGGATGGATAGCTCGTTCCAGTTCATCTTATTCATCTCCAATCGTCTGTGTGCGAAAAAAGATGGTACACTGAGACTGTGCATTGATTATCGGCAACAACCAGAAAACAATACCAGACAGACAGCCAATCCCAAAGATCCGTGACGTATTAGACACACTAGGGGAATGAGATGGTTCAGCACCTTGGATCAAGGAAAAGCATATCACCAAGGTTTTCTAACTGAAGAAAGCAGACCAATGACCGCCTTTGTCACACCCTGGGGCTTTATGAATGGACACGCATCCCGTTCGGGTTGACAAATGCACCGGCCGTTTTCCAGAGATGTATGGAGGTTTGCCTCGAAGGACTGACTACTGATCTCTGTGTGGTGTACCTTGACGATGTGCTGGTTTTTGCGAAATCCTTTGAGGACCATGTGGAAGCTCTGAAACAAGTCCTTCAGCGATTAAAGGGCAGTGGTGTCAAGTTGAAGCCAGAGAAATGCTCCCTCTTCCAGAAGGAAGTCAGGTATTTGGGGAGAATTGTGACTGAAAATGGGCACCACTTGGACCCGAAGGACGTTGAAGCAGTTATTTCCCTTAAAGAAAAGAAACCAAGAAACGTAGGAGAACTGAGAAAACTTTTGGGACTATTGGGCTACTACCGAAGGACATACCAAATTTTTCCAGGTTAGCGAAACCTCTTTATGCTTTGCTATCCTTAGGGCAGAGTAAGAATACTCCTAGCAACAATAGAAAGAACACGAACCGGAGTCAACTACCTTCAAGCCACCTGATTCAATGGAATGAAGAACACCAAATTATTG
The DNA here is from genome assembly GCA_020152595.1 of Chiridota heheva. Classification (NCBI taxonomy): domain Eukaryota; kingdom Metazoa; phylum Echinodermata; class Holothuroidea; order Apodida; family Chiridotidae; genus Chiridota; species Chiridota heheva. The sequence goes on from JAIGNY010004163.1 coordinate 923,493, forward strand.
TCAACAAACTGATTGACCAGATTGCCAATCCACCAATCATGGCATATCCAGACTTTACAGACGGGTATATTGTGCACACAGATGCTTCCGCCGACGGACTAGGTGCAGTCCTCTACCAGCGTCAAAAGGGCAAGATGCGTGTAATTGCATATGGATCCAGAACCCTCTCACCAGCAGAGAAGAACTACCATTTACATTCTGGAAAATTAGAGTTTCTGGCATTGAAGTGGGCTGTAACGGAGAAGTTTCATGACTACCTTTACTATGCGCCACACTTTACTGTATACACCGACAATAATCCCCTCACATACGTGATGACAACGGCGAAGTTAAATGCAACGGGCCATCGATGGGTAGCAGAATTGTCAGATTATCGTTTCTGTATCAAGTACTGTCCCGGGAAAGCAAATGGTGATGCGGACTCACTCTCCAGATTACCCTTAGAGATGCAGGATTACATGGACCTCTGTACTGAAAGTGTTTCACCAGGTGCAATGTCAGCTGTTGTCCAGGGACTTGAATCATGCAGGGCAGGAGAAGTAACTTGGGTAGGAGCAATAAATGTGACTGAGCATCCAGACGAGGACGTTGACCGAGGGAATGGGTCACTACAAGCCATCCCACTTGATGACATCAGGTTGGCACAAATGAAAGACCCCACTATAGCGCCAATACTGCAGTCTAAACAAAAGAACCAGAGACCCAGTAAAGAAGACAGCCGTACCCTTTCCAAAGATACAAAGATCCTATTGCGTGATTGGAATAAATTGCAAGTAAATCAAGACGGGGTACTGTTACGGAAGACAAAAACCCGTAGTCAGCTGGTATTACCAAAACAGTACCACAAATTAGTCTACCGGGAATTGCACGAACAGATGGGACATTTGGGTTCTGAAAGAGTTGTAGATCTGACAAGAGACAGATTCTTCTGGCCTCGGATGCAATATCATATTCAGCATTACATCGACAACGAATGCACTTGCCTCATGAGAAAACGACCCGCCAGACCAACCCGTGCCCCATTGTGTCCGATCATCACTACTCAACCATTCGAACTGGTATCCATTGATTTCATGCATCTAGAACGAAGCTCAGGCGGTTATGAATACATCCTGGTGGTGACCGACAATTTCACTGGTTTCACTCAAGCATATCCCACTAAAGACAAATCAGGGAAGACAGCAGCAGATAGACTATTTAATGACTTTGTTCTCAGATTTGGTTTTCCAAAACGTATACACCATGATCAGGGTGGGGAGTTTCAAAACAAGCTGTTTGACCACCTGCACAGGCTAACGGGAGTCGCCGCTTCCAGGACCACACCGTATCACCCTCAAGGAAACGGGCAAGTTGAGAGAATGAATAGGACATTGTTGGGGATGCTCAGAACGCTAACAGATGCAGAGAAATCCCATTGGAAAGATCATCTCAACAAAGTAGTCCATGCTTACAATTGCACTAGGAAGGATTCTACGGGATATTCACCATTTTTCCTTGTGTTTGGGAGAACACCCCGTCTACCAATCGATTTGGCATTCCAGCATATCCACCAGGTGAGCTCATCAAGAAACGGGGTACCGGCATATGTCGCAAAGTGGAAGGAGCGAATGCAAGAAGCATACAAGATTGCGACTGAAACCAAACAGAAAAATGCAGAAAGGGGAAAGACTCATTATGACAAACGAGTGAAGCATACGACTTTGGAGGTTGGAGACAGAGTTCTGGTCCGAAACCTTGGAGAAAAAGGGACAGGAAAGATACGATCTTACTGGGAAAATAAAGTGTATGTTGTTTCAAGTCAGAAAGAAAAGAACATGCCAGTGTATGAAGTAGTTCCAGAAGACAAGAAGGGAAGGAGCAGAATTTTACATCGAAATATTTTACTTCCTTGTGACCATCTCATCTGCCGAGTAGGTGACCAACAGAAAACGGACAGACCAACGAGGAAAGATCGTGTGGAACACCAAGAAGTAGCTGAACCTTCCGATGAACAAAGTGAGGATGATGATGAAATCTATCTTGCAGCACCGTACAGGGAATATGTCCCTGCTTACAATGATGTGCCTCCGGCTGTGAGAGAGACAATTTCCTCACCGTCCCACCCACTGCCCCCATCTAACCCTACTCGGAGAGAGACCGTACTTTGGCAAACACCAACCACCCCCGACCCAATAACACCACCCAACCCAGACCCAATCAATACTCATCCTCTGATCTCAAGACAAATTGTGAGAAATGATCAACAGGAACCAGTCAGAGAGGATACATTTGGCAGGAATAACAACGTTGCAAATGTGCAGGACAACATTCCACCACAAGAAAGCAGAGCACGCATTCGTCGACCTCCTCGATGCTGTCCTACCACCAGTTGGGATCACCTGTTGTTGACAGACCTTCAGTAAATACCGTGTTTGCACTGCCTATGTTCCAGCCACACCAGACCTATTTTGGACAACCTTACATGCCTTACCCACCACCACATCAGCATCCTACCTACTACCAGCCACACTTTGATGATGGGCACTTCACTCCACTTGTGTACTAACTGATGAACGTGCGTGCAGACCCAATGCTTTCTGATTATGATGAGAAAGCTCAAGCAGACTTTTACTGTGTAAGAATGTTACTATAATTGTTGATGATGATACCAAAAAAAAGAAGACTGGTGCGACAGGAAAGGCTGGCCAGCACTAATGCGTCGATACAGGATATAGCTGTGAGGACCCCACATCTGGGAACATAAGTGCCCTGACTGGTGAGATTCACAGGACGATCCGTATGAAGAAGCACCAGAAATGAGATTTGGTATTTGAGATATCAATTGTTCACGAGAGACAGCACATGGTTAACTTTGTCATATATTCCTATTCCAATCATGACTGATGAATTTCTAGACTTTTCATAGGGTAGTGGTTTAGTCTAAATCAACTTATCTGTATGTCTAATTGCCGGAAAGGATAAGCAGTGAGTATACCACCACCGATCCGAATTTGACCATGTTGAACTCTACATCTGAACATTGTATAGTTTGGTGATCTTGGAGCAAATCTGTTTTATGCCCCAATGTATTTCATACCAATGGATTTTTTTTTTTTTTTTTGTGTGTGTCTGTTTTTGTCGACATTTTGCTGATGTTATTGGGGCAAGTTTTATTGTTCATGTACATTATGTTGTAACACAATAGGTACTTAGTTGAGGGCAGCCTATAGGAATAGCCGTGACCTTGTCATTTTATTTCTAGTGTTAATGACGTCATAATGGGACGTCATTCCTTTTTTAGAGGGGGAGAATGTGATAAATATAGAGGATTCATATATATATTTTCAACACCCTATCCACTAAATAGAAGGTTCCATTTGAGACTACCATCGATACCAGACAGAAAACAGCACAAATATTCTGACTGAATAAACTGTGCCAGCTCTATATTTACTCCGTGTGTCCTCTCTCCTCTATCCTGACAGGTGGGTGTTTTCCTATTATTTTGTCTTATAACCTTTAGTGTATATTGTAGAGATACTTTTTATATACTTTTTAATTGCTATAGTTTAGCATTTTGGCCATATTCATCTGTTTTCTCCTAAGAAGTGGAGCACACTTGTCTAAATATCGTATATATCCTTTGTAATACCAATGGGTAAGCCTATCAAAACACTGACTCTATGCAGGGTGCAACTTGGTACCCTGTCCCTGGATATGCTCATTAACATATTAGATTGGGTTGGCCCATTGTATGTAGGGATAGGTTGCAGTGTATGTGTTGTAGGTATTGGGAACTATAACTAGTCTGTGATTGGTCAATCTTCATGATGTCATACCACCAAGAGAGAAGGAAATATTCACTCATGAGGTTTGGGGTATTTTTGTCTAAGAGTAAAGTATTACAGTACAGTTACTCTATGGTTACTGTGTGTAGGTATAATTGGTGTTTATTTTACCAAAGTCACTTGTAATTGCTGGCAAATTGTGTGAGTTTGTGAGCTGGTTCGTTTGTGTATGAGTTTATAAGTTCGCTTGTGCATAATAATGTGTGCATATGAATGGGTTGTTTAAGTGGTATGTTGGATAATCATGGTGAGGAGGATTGTTTGATGGAAGGAAAAGATGTTCATGAAACGATTTTGATTGTATTGATTTGCTATATCTCATGTGACAAATATTCTGACTGAATAAACTGTGCCAGCTCTATATTTACTCCGTGTGTCCTCTCTCCTCTATCCTGACAGCTCCCTCAGCCGGATACCTTGACTAGTGGGCAATATATATATATATATATATATATATATATATATATATATATATATATATATATATATATATATATATATATATATATATATATATATATATATATATATATATATATATATATATATATATATATATATATATATATATATATATATATATATATATATATATATATATATATATATATATATATATATATATATATATATATATATATTTATATATATATATATATATATATATATATATATATATATATATATATATATATATATATATATATATATGTATATATATATATATATATTGATATATATTGATATATATATTTTTATGTATATATATATATATTATATATATATTTATATATATATATATATATATATATATATATATATATATATATATATGTATATATATATATATATATATATATATATATATATATATATATATATATATATATATACATGTATGTATGTATGTATGTATGTATGTATGTATATATATATATATATATATATATATATATATATATATATATATATATATATATATATATATATATATATATATATACATATATGTATGTATGTATGTATATATGTATATATATATATATATATATATATATATATATATATATATATATATATATATATATATATATATATATATATACATATATATATATATATATATATATATATATATATATATATATATATATATATATATATATATATATATATATATATATATATATATATATATATATATATATTTATTTATATATATATATATATATATATAAATATATATATATATATATATGTATATATATATATATATATATATATATATATATATATATATATATATATATATATATATATATATATATATATATATATATATATATATATATATATATATATATATATATATATATATATATATATATATATATATATATTTATATATATATATATATATATATATATATATTGATTAGGTTTTTTTCTCAAAGGGCGAAAACCAAATGATCATAAATCTATGGCATGTTATGCTGATCGGTACGGTATTTGCTGATGCAAATGGGGGGGGGGGCAGGGGGGTTCAGCACTACTCGCACCCACCATTTACTGTAGGCAACAGGGTGGATATCAGAGCAGGGCAAATAACCACAATCAGTCAGTTAATCGTGCACCACAGTGACACTTGACCCTCCTTACTAGACTGGAAGAGTTGAGGCATTATATATGCGTAGTCCTGTTTATGGTGTCATTTTAGGTAAACTTGAGGGAATAAGGGATCCCAACAATCCTGATCCAGAGTGTAAACATAATCACAATCAAATCAAATCGGGAAATACTTCTGAAGAATGCGCTGAGTTAGCTAATTCTGTCCAGACTAGATCACAGAAGTTGGCACAAGACAAGCCACTGAGAAAGTTAGTGCTTCCAAAACAATTACCAAATGTAGAAAAGAAAGAAGCACAATTGGAAGATCCAACACTTGTCCGCATTTGCAAAATGGCATCTTCTGGCATGGTTAAAAGTAATAGATTGGGTCGTTACATTCGATTTAACTGGTCGGATGGACTTCTGCATAGGGAATTTAAATTCCTAAATGTGAATTTGGAAATGCATTATGTCAACTAGTTGTACCCAAAAGAATTTCGGACCTATGTTTTGAAACTTGCTCATGAGTCAATCCTCGGGGGGCACCAAGGAATCCAAAGGACATTTGATAAGTTGTCCACAAACTTTTTTCTGGCCGGGGGTTCGAGCAGATATTACGCGTTACTGCAGATCATGTGGTGCATGTCAGCGAACAATACCTAAGGGCTGTGTTGGGCAAGTACCATTAGGAAACATGCCATTAATTGACACTCCCTGGCAACGCATTGCAATTGACATAATTGGACCCATTAAAGCACATACAGAACGCAATAACAGATACATTCTTACTATTGTTGATTTTGCTACAAGGTACCCAGAAGCAGTACCCTTAGCAAGCATCGAAACTACACTGGTAGCTGAAGCAATGGTAGAAGTTTTCAGTAGGATAGGAATTCCACGGGCAGTTCGGGAGCAACCCAAAAAACTGGGTACTTTAAAATACCAAAAAATTGGGTACTTTTATGTATTACGTCATCGCATGAGCCTATACATTTGACTAGCCCACACTAAACATATGAGGTTTTTCACTTTCCGCTCCGGTTTGTCCAAAATTTCAATGGATATCCTGAAATTTTGGAGACTGATAGAAAATAGATACTCAAAACTTTTTGCCGCTGTTTTTTTAAATTCACGGTTGCTTTTTTAAGAAAATTAATAAAACAGATTATAGGCAGTCTGTTTTGTGCATTTTTGTTCAAAATTGCGAAGGTGACTTTCAAAAAGCAGCTGCAAAAAGTTTCTAATATTCATTTACTATCCGTCTCCAAAATTTCAGGATATCTATTGAAATTTTGGACAATCCGGAGCGGAAAACGAGAAACCCCATATGTTTAGCGTGGGCTAGTCAAATGTGTAGGCTCATGCAATGACGTAATACATACAAGTACCCAGTTTTTGGGATGTTTCAAAGTACCTAGTTTTTTGGGTTGCTCCCGAATTGACGGGAGGTACTCTCAGATAAAGGGGCACAATTCACCTTGGACTTAATGCGGGAGGTAAGCCGGTTACTTTCCATACGCCAACTGACGACGACACCATATCTGCCTACCACCCGTCCGGCAATGGACTCGTTGAACGATTCAATGGCTCCCTAAAGCTAATGTTGAAAAGGTTATGCATGGAAAGACCAAAAGACTGGGGCAGATATTTAGCCCCACTCTTCTTCGCATACCGCAAAACACCTCAGGCCAGTACAGTCTTTCCACCTTTTTAACTTTTATTTGGCAGATCGGTAAGTGGACTAATGACAATACTAAAGGAGTCGTGGACTGGGTAGATTACTGATGACAAAACACGCACAACGTACCAATACATACTTGATTTGCGACAAAGGCTTGAAGACACACATGTAAGATTGTTCAGCAGGAAATACGAAAATCGAGTAAAAGGGCTAGGACGTACTATTACATGAAGGCATGGGAAAAAAGTTTCAAACTTGGGGAGAAAGTATTACTATTACTCCATTCTGACAGAAACATATTACTAATGCACAGGAAGGGCCACTTCGAAATCAAAGAAAAACTGGGGAAATATGACTATCGGATTATTTGGGAGAGGGAACCAAGATTTTTCATGCAAATTTACTCAAAACGTACTATGAAATGGCAAATTCGAATAAAGATTTAGCCGGTGTGATAGACATGGTGGTTAACGTTGCTGTTATGGATTGCAAACTCATAGAAAGTGATTCACCACCAACGCAGGGATTAGAACCAATAGCACGAACTGGCAATGAAGACTTACTGGTGATGCCTGCAACGGCATTGACAGAAACAGTATCAGACGTTTAAATTAGTCCTGACCTATTTGAAACTCAACACAAAGAATTGAAGTACGTACAGTATGAATACCATGACATTTTGACTAATTTACCAGGACGAACGTCACTAGGACTGTAGGACAACACGAAATACACTTGACGTCAGATGAACCGATAAAACAGAAACCGTACCCACTTCCGTATGCATTACGGGACACTGTAAAAGATGAAATTGAATCATTGTTGAAGCTTGGGGTAGTAGAACAATCGTATTCACCTTATGCTTCTCCGATAGTACTCGTCAAGAAAAAGGACAGTACAAACAGATTATGTACATTTTAGGCACCTGAACAAAATTACGACTTTTCACTCAGAACCAATTCCGAATCCTGATGAGATTATTACAAGATTGGCCAAAGATAATTACTTCTCACGCCTAGATTTGAGTAAAGGGTACTGGCAGTTACCGTTAAAGCCGGGAGATAAACTTAAAACTGTATTTATTGCACCTAAAGGTCTTTTTCAGTTCTTTGTTATGCCATTCTGCCATTTGGGCTAGTAAACGCACCTGCTTCTTTCAGTAGGTTGATGCGGGTTTCACTAAATGGGCTTAATTATGTACATAACTTTATTGACGATATTTGTATGCACACTGAGACTTAGGACCAACATTTACAAGTACTCAAACAGGTATTTCAGAGGCTAAGAGACGTTATGATAATTATGGTAAATGTGCCTTTGGGATGAAGACGACTGACTTTTTGGGTCACGTTTTGGGGATGGGCATCTTACACCACAGCCAGATAAGCTTACAAAGATTAAAATGTGCAGCGTCCACAAACAAAGAAGCAGCTTCGTTTTTTTCTTGGCTTAGCCAATTATTATTGAAGGTTTATACCAAATTATTCAGTAATTGCCTGTTTCTTAACAGACAAAACAAAGAAATTAAGAACCAAATCGTATTCAATGGGGAGAAGCGGAAAATTCTCATTTCAGACTCTGAAATTGAAATTGACCAATGCACCTTTTTTAAGGTTACCTGATTGTTCGAAACAATTTATGTTCAGAACAGATGCATCCCAAACTGGCTGAACTGGGATTGGTGCAATTTTATTGCAGGAAGTTGATGGCCACAAGTTCCCAGTTGGGTACGCTAGTAAAGAAATTGCTAGATAGAGAGACGGCATATTTCTTAATTGAAAAGGAATGTCTGGCCATAGTGTGGGAATTCAACATTTTGAAGCATATTTGTACAGGACACCATTTATTCTTGAAATTGATCATCAGCCATTGGTGTACATGCAAAAAACAAAATTGTTGAATGCACGCGCATTATGCGTTAGGCGCTGTCTTTGAAACCATATAGAATTCAAATTCTGGCAATAAAAGGGGTAGATAAACTAGAAGCAGATTTTTTGGAGTAGGAATGAATGATCATTTTGGGTAATATTCCTAAAACGGATCATTTTCGCATAAAGTGGGGAGAGAATTGTTACAGGTTTTCCTTATTTAGAATTCCACAGTTCAGATAGAAGTATTTGGTTACTAAGTAAAGGCCATGGTGTAATAGTCTTGAACTTCCTGTTTTCTATTCGGTTTATGCAAATTGATGCATCCCTGGTTTTTTTATTCAGTGGTTCAAGTTTACTTGTTGAGTAAGATGTTGGGAAGGGCAGTTGGTAACTGAGTGTTTGTAGGAACAAGTTACCTCCATTGATAGATACGCTAACTGTAATTCCACTGGACAGTTGGATCTAATTGCCTGGAATCGGCCAGCATTTCACTTTTCGGGGTTTTAAGGTTAACCACCATTTGACCACACAGTATATTATTGTTTGTAACAGCAGATTTCCACTACATGGCCTGTAACTTAGACGAGTGGCCCATACAAGGACGTCCCTTAATCAGGTATTCATGTATTGTTGACCAACTTAAAGCTATGAAAAGAGGCATGTACAAAAGAACAAAATGTTTAAACTGTGAAACGAGAACAAATAAAACAAAACAACGTAGTACATCAAAAGTACTGAAATTATCAACGCGTCGTGTGTTATTTTCACCGGGAAAGTACTGTATTCTAATTTCTCGGTTGTGGCACTTCTTCTCTGTACAACCTTTCCAGAGCTTCCCTCGCTTCCTACAACTCAATAACCGAGCTCTTCCAGAAAAACCCTCCGGATAAAATTATCTCCTTCCTTCATCATGCTTCCCTCTACAACCATATTTATTCTTCCTCTCCCACCCCCTCTCTCTACTTTTTTTTTCATCCATGCACTTCCTCTCTTGATCCCAGCTTTCTGGCTTTTAGTTCCCGTGTTTCTCTCAATTTCCTCCTGTTTTCTTTTCTTCCTACCTCTGGAATGATCTAACCTCTCAGGCACAATTTGACCCTCGCTGTCGTGATGCCGTTAAATCCTCATCAAACAAACTTCATAACAAACAGAAATCCACTCACCTGCTCACTCATAAATCCTACATAGTACATGGAAGTTGTAACACGCATTTAGTATTAATTTGACAAAATTAAAGCATGTCCTTTACCAGGGGTCCCGACACCGAGGGCCGTGGTGGAAGGGCCAGGGGACATTGCCCCAATAATCTAAGCAGTAATTTCAAAATTAGGCCTTTTACAATATTCACCCACGATAGGCAATTGCCAACATTATTCCTGGCTCCCCAATCTCAAACCCGTAGCCGGCATTTACCTACCGTCGAAAGTGTTGGAAGGCAAAAGTGAGTATACGGCCGGGGGAATCACAAAATCAGGCTAAAATACAAAACGAAAGTACGAAAGTATATATTTGGATGAAAGTAGAGGTAGGGCAAGTTCTCCCCTGCTTCCTGAAATCCCGCCTATTCTCAAACCATATTTGTAGGAACGGAGGTCAGGGGCACGTTCTCCACTTCTTCAAAACTGACAAAAGTGCTCTTTTTTGGAAATGGAAAGTGCCCCTCAATTACTGTCAAAAAGGTTCCCTCACTTTATTTTCTGCCTTTTCCCAGAGTTCCTTTTAAATCTCGCAAGATCAACATCAACGCAGGTGCATTGTGCATGAAGCTTCTCTGGTCAGTAGGAACACGAAAATATTATACAATTCGACAATTCGAAACTCGAAAATAATCAATTTGTGTTCAATCGTAGGGGGTGGGAGGGGGGAGGTAGGGGACGAAAATGCAGCCTTGCATATAAAATATGCATGGATCTGTTATCTTCATTTGACATGTCGGTTTCCCATCATTTTAAAGCCAGTTGGGGAGGCTTCGGGAGGCTTCACCCTCTGGACCCTAAATAGGGCTCTGGTTCCCACTCTAATATGCCCCCAATAATATGAAGCATTACATATAGATTTATCTTCGTCCCTGGTTCCCACGCCGATACCAAATCCGCTGAAAGCTATGTTGTTTATGTCAACCCCCTTTCTCCCCTCCCCTACTACCATAACAAAAAACAATGAAGCCTTATAATATGAAACAATGAAGCCTTAATTATCGTCCCTCTTCCCGCTTAGTGACGAATGTAAAAATGCATAGTGACGAATGTAAAAATGCATAGTGACTTATGTAAAAATGCATAGTGACGAATGCGGCAAAAATGCATAGTGATAAATGTCATTTTCAAAACTTATTCCGCATAGTGACGAATGTGTGGAAATATTTGAAGGGCAAAAGCAATTTATTTAAAAAAAGATATCGTCTAAACTAATATAATTGAAAAGAGGATAATATTCTTTTCAAATAGGAACCTGATATTTTTTTGTCAAATTTAATATCATTATGCAAAGACATTCGTCGTTATGTGGAATTGAATTTCATCAATTTTAGAAACTGTATATTTTACATTCATCATTATGTACGCGGAAAGAGCTGAAGAGGGACGATTTGTGGACATTCAATCTCTGATCAAATATTTCGGTTCCTACTCCGCCATGTCCTCAAAAAATAATTTGTTGGGGGACAAATATGCTGATCCCCCCCCCCCCCCCGCCCCTCTTAATAAAAAAATGAATTGTTATATATGAAGTATATTCATATGCAATCTTTGATCTGAATGACAGAAATCTTTAGAACATATAGTCCCAAACCTTTATGCCTATAGCCATAAATATTCATTCAGGTATTCACCCATGAACCTGACAATTTTGCGCGAATGTTTTCAATTTTCACGGGAAATTGACGATCCTTGGCCTGTTTAGGAATGGTATGACAAGATTTTAGTATTGCTATATACTTTAAGATTACCTTCTTTCGATTAATTATTTTGGTACTTTGTGTCAAGTTCATTTTGGGGCATCAAAATAAGAAATCATAAGACCTCCCCAGAAAGGTTTTCCCAAACAAGATATAGCAATTGCTCTAATCGAGTTTGTTACGGTTATAGTATAGGGTCCAGAATTAAAGCCAATTAGAGAAGAAGAAATTTGTGCATTAGATATCCTGTTTGGGAAAAAAAATTGCCTCCCGGAGGATTCACTTTCACGACCATTTCCACGGTTTCGCCCATGAATGCCACAAGTTTCAGTTAACATTGTTAAGGGGATGTCTCCTCTGACTAGCCTGCTAGCTGTTTAGAAATATTAGGCCAAATGCTTATCCGAGTAGATCTCATTGTAATTAATTACATTTTCGAGCCATTGAAGTAAGGGGCGGCGGAGCCGGAGGTTGGGGACTTCCTTTCTCAAATTTCCTAAAAATGAAAAATAATTCCCGAAAATGAAGAAAAAATGTTCAAAAATCAAAGAAGAGTACCCGAAAATCAAAAAATATTCAAGACAAATATTCCAAACCGAAGAAAAATGCCCAAAAATTGAAAAACAATGCCCGAAAATCGAAAAAAATGCATGAACATTGAAGAAAATTGATAGAATTTAAAAGAAATTGTCCAAAACTTCAGGACACTGGCTGAGGACTTCAAGGGCTTCGCCCTTGGGCCTGTGACCAGCTGACAGGGTTTCAACCTCAGTGGAGTTGATACAATGTTATGCAGTTTTCAGCTCTCAAAATTGCGAGAAATGCAGAACTCTCATGACTTTCGTCCCATTAACTTTTGACATAATAGTTTTCTATAAAATTAAGAGAAACGCAATTAAGGGGTGTCGAGAGGAACTCGGGTTAGAGGGCAGAACATCAAATGAAGCCAATTTTTGACAGTAACTGAGGGGCACTTTTGTCAGTTTTCGAAGAAGTGGGGGAACGTGCTCCTGGTCCCCCGTTCTATACACATATGATGGGTCGAGAACTTGAGGCGGGGTTTAAGGAAGCAAGGGGCACTTACCCTACCTCCTCTTCCTTTCATACTTTTGTACGGAGATGTTTTGTATCTGAACGTGATTTTGTGATCCGTCCACACTTTTGACAGTTTCTCCCACTTTTGTTAGGCAAATCCCGGCTATGGGTTTGAGACTGGGGAGCCAGGACTAATGAAGGCACTTGCCCATAGGTAAAAGGTCTTCTTTTGAAAACGATTGCGTAGAAAGTTATTAGGGCCATGCCCCCACTCACCGCGGCCCTCGATGTCGGGCCTCTGGTAAATGTGAAATGTTTGTTATACAAACAAGTTCTATGTACTATGCAGGATTTGTGAGTGATGGATTTGTATTGGTTTTCAAGCGCCAAAAATTACCTATGATAATTTCATATAACTTTCAAAAGCTTCGGTCCGTTCTCAACTTTCAACAGGGCACCGCCTGACCCCTTCGCCTCTCTTGCTCTAGAACAAGGGCAGTCGCCCCGTGGCTACGCCATCGCTGGCTCAGACCCTTTGATTTGACACAATATTAAGCAATATTTGCAATCAAAATTACGTGATAGTGCGAGCTACCTGAGGCTTCACCCCTGGACCCTACCAGTGCTTTGACATTTGAAACACTGATTTTAAGCAATTTCCTAAATAGTGCATGCAAATTTTAGATATGCCAAGTTACTTTTATGAGTGAGCATTTTTTGGGGAGCCAAAATGCCCTTACCCCAGTGAAACATGACCCCCTACGCCATACACTGCATGAGTTCCAACAGAAACGTAGCCAGGAGGGGGCGTTACATGGAATCTTTGGGTGCCGATTTTTTTTTTTTTTTAAAGGGGAATGGCGAAAAAGAAACGTTTAAAAAGGGGCGTTAGTAGAACATTATCACAATTTACCGACGGCCTCAAATTAGCATACCGTAAAAAAAAACTGCCTGCTTCTAAAAAAAGAAAAGTTGGTATATCGGTATGTTTAGCGACCTGATACCAGATTTACCGACGAATCTCAAAATTTTGGGTTGTGACACTTGACCCCACACCCCAGATTTTGACGTCTCTGCGTTTAAACAAGCAGTGGTAGTACAGTTATTAAATTTGCCGTAAATCATCTGAGCAGGATGGAGTTTCCCGAAACTAAAAGGATCTTCTCGAATTTTTTTCCGAAATGAAGAAGTTTCAACAAAAATTGTCTAAGAATTAAGAAAATTGTCCGAAAATGAAGGTAAATTTCCGAAAATTGTCCAAAAATAAGGAAATTTCCAAACTTTTGATGGAAACATACTTTTTCAGTGCAAATTGAGGGTGGGGTGTAAGACAAATTTACCTGACGAAAATTTTGGCATTTTCCTTACACCAGTTCTCTCCCCGGCCCAGTGGCATAGCCAGAGAGGCGCCCCCCCCCCACCCCCTTAAATATTTCAATCCGTCGGTTCAGATTTTAATCCGTCGGTTCAGATTGCTACCGTCAGTTGAGATTGGTGCCATCAGTTTCGGTAAAGCTGTCGGTAAAATTGAAGATCTGTCAGTAATTTAAGGTCTGCGTTTGTTAAGCTCCCGATAAAACGTCCATCAAAGACGATGAAAATTTTTCCAAACAGATTGAAAAAAATATTATGGCACTCGTTTTGCGATTGTGGACCGATAATCTTTTCTTTAACTATTCAAAATTTTCGACGTTATGGGGCCCCTGTCAAAAATGTGGAATATAGTTGTGTCGGTAGCGTCGGCCTTTTAAATCAACTTAATGAATAACTGATGTATGGGCTTCTGAGTTTCTCTTATTGCCAATTTTCTGAATAATTCAGTAAATTTTTCGAAAAACTGCAAACTCTATCAGTTCAGCCTTTAGAAAACCGGTAAAAAGAGATAAGACCCAAGAATTTGAGTAACAAGTTTTTCTATGGGCAACGAGAGTTCAGAACCCCCTCCCTCTACCAGTATATAGAGATTAGTCCCATAAGCGCATAATCTCATCTATCCCAGTGCGGGTGCAAACCTATTTTTTCCACAGAGGTCACCTCCCCCTCCTTCAAATTTCTAGCTACGTCCCTGAGTCCTAATGTGGTACCATAGCCAGGATTTGGGGAGCATGAATTGCCCCACTTTTTCCCGAATTTGTATCATGGAGATATTTGTAACATGGTGATATTTGTATCATGGTGATATTTGTATCATGGTGATATTTGTATCATGGTGATATTTGTATCATGATGATATTTGTATCATGGTGATACTTGTATCATGATGATATTTGTATCATGGTGATATTTGTATCATGATGATATTTGTATCATGGTGATATTTGTATCATGGTGATATTTGTATCATGGTGATATTTATATCATGGTGATATTTGTATCATGGCGATATTTGTATCATGGTGATATTTGTATCATAGTGATATTTGGTATCATGGTGATATTTGCATCATGGTGATAATTGTATCATGGTGATATTTGTATCATGATGATATTTGTATCATGGTGTTATTTGTATTATGGTGATATTTGTATCATGGTGATATTTGTATCATGGTGATATTTGTATCATGATGATATTTGTATCATGGTGATATTTGTAACATGGTAATATTTGTATGATAGTGATATTTGTATGATAGTGATATTTGTATCATGGTGATATTTGTATCATGGTGATATTTGTATCATGGTGATATTTGTATCATGGTGATATTTGTATCATGGTAATATTTGTGTTATGGTGATATTTGTATCATGGTGATATTTGTATCATGGTGATATTTCTAGCATGGTAATATTTGTATCATGGTGATATTTGTATCATGGTGATATTTGTATCATGGTGATATTTTGTATCATAAAGATATTTGTATCAAGGTGATATTTGTATCATGGTGAAATTTAGTAACATGGTGATATTTGTATCAAGGTGATATTTAGTATCATGGTGATATTTGTATCATGGTGATATTTGTATCAAGGTGATATTTTGTATCAAGGTGATATTTTTATCATGGTGATATTTGTATCATGGTGATATTTGTATCAAGATAATATTTGTATCATGGTGATATTTAGTATCATAGTGATATTTGTATCATGATGATATTTGTATCATGGTGATATTTGGATCATGGTGATATTTGGTATCATGGTGATATTTAGTATCATGGTGATATTTGGATCATGGTGATAATTGGTATCATGGTGACATTTGTATCATGGTGATATTTGGTATCATGGTGATATTTGTATCATGGTGATATTTAGTATCATGGTGATATTTGTATCATGGTGATTTTTGGCATCATGGTAATATTTAGAATCATGGTGATATTTGTATCATGGTGATTTTTGGCATCATGGTGATATTTAGTATCATGGTAATATTTTGTATCAAGGTGATATTTATATCATGGTGATATTTAGTATCATGGTGATATATGTATCAAGGTGATATTTGTATCATGGTGATATTTAGTATCATAGTGATATTTGTATTATGAGGATATTTGTATCATGGTGATATTTAGTATCATGGTGATATTTGTATCATGGTGATATTTGGTATCATGGTGATATTTGTATCATGG
>JAIGNY010004163.1:945000-995000 GCA_020152595.1 Chiridota heheva
CCTCACAGAAAAAAATCCTGCATGGCGCCATATGGGTTGATGCTTATGATAATTAAGCTAACCAATTTCTCCTTGCAATGTTTATAATTTGTGATTAGATACTTTCCAATGGTCTAGATGTTACCAGATTATGCGCGCCTTTCAATGGTGAGTTACCTTTGATTTGTAGCCTGGCCCCACGCAGCCCAGGCTGCATGACATTACAAAAATTGCAAATTTATATACATACAAAAAGACTTAATTATTATTTACTGGATGTTATTTATTTGAGGCTAGAAAAGGTTGTAAATTCCCATGCACGTTTCTGAAGATCCCTCTTCATGGTCCTAATGAGCTGGGGGTAGAGTCACAAGTGGGTGGACAGAAAGTGGGGACTTCATATAACCCTCCGTACCTCACTGACGTATGAATGTTGGAGTAAAGACATATCATTGAGTAAATTTCCATAATATGGTCTTTATTTTCAGGCAGTTTTTTTTGGTATTTTGTTTATATTAAATTTCCTCTAACTATCAGGAAATTTCACTCATTTTTGTGACTGTTTGACGAATTTTAAGAAAATTTCATTCATTTGCAAAGAGTTTTCTTTCATTTCTTTTTTCATATATGATAGAGAAAATTTAGAAACAAAGTGGTACACAAACTATGTTAATATCTTATTCCGTTTAGAAGTTATAACTATTAAAGAGTAGAAAAATGTTCTTAAAAACACCTCGTACAGTGTCCTTCAGCTTGGTGATGTCATCAAGGCAATTCCTATGTAGTTCTTATGTATTTTTATCAATTTATTGACACTTTTTTTTTTTACATTATCGAACAGCATTTTTGTTACATATTATATCATTTAGAAGAAAAGTTTTTCTTTATTGGTGTACACCACATTTTTAATGAGAAAAATCCAAATCATTTTAAAAGAAATACAAAGACGTTTTGTTGAAATTGTCTCTATAAAATCACAGATGTTGTCAATTAGTCACTTTTGTCCAAATTCAAAAATACTTTAAAATTTTAAACTTCTGAACGGAACAAGATATTAACATACTTTTTTTCACCACTTTGATTCTAAATTTTTCCTCTATCATATATGAAAAATGAAAATGCATGGGAATATTCCTTTAAAATTTCTTCATTCCGGGCAGGTTTATCAATGTTCGTGAATTTTCTTTTTTGATTATTGGGAAAAAAGTTCAGAAAGTTTTTGAGAATTTCTTCAGCGTTTGGGAAATGTTTCAAATTTTACCAAAATTCCCAATTTGTTCTTATAACCGGGCAGGAAGCATGCAAACGGGCAGCTGACATCCACTCGTGGAGGAAACTGCCGCCGTCGCCCACGTTTCCTAGGCCTCTGCAACCTCCTCTCAACCAACTTATCAATTGACCCACCAGTGAAAATTACTTTGAAAAAGCCGTGTCCAATTGGGTTTGATAATTAGTGGTAATATGGTGGTAGAATGATGAGCCCCCTCAAGGTGCCAAAAGGAGGCAATTTGGAGGTGCCAAAAGGAGGCCATTTGGAGGTGCCAAAAGGAGGCCATTTGGAGGTGCCAAAAGGAGGCCATTTGGAGGTGCCAAAAGGAGGCCATTTGGAGGTGCCAAAAGGAAGCGATTTGGAGGTGCCAAAAGGAGGCCATTTGGAGGTGCCAAAAGGAAACCATTTGGAGATGCCAAAAGGAGGCCATTTGGAGGTGCCAAAAGGAGGCGATTTGGAGGTGCCAAAAGGAGGCAATTTGGAGGTGCCAAAAGGAGGCCATTTGAAGGTGCCAAAAGGAGGCCATTCGGAGGTGCCAAAAGAAGGCGATTTGGAGGTGCCAAAAGGAGGCGATTTGGAGGTGCCAAAAGGAGGCGATTTGGAGGTGCCAAAAGGAAGCCATTTGGAGGTGCCAAAAGGAGGCCATTTGGAGGTGCCAAAAGGAGGCAATTTGGAGGTGCCAAAAGGAGGCCATTTGGAGGTGCCAAAAGAAGGCGATTTGGAGGTGCCAAAAGGAAGCCATTTGGAGATGCCAAAGGGAGGCCATTTGGAGGTGCCAAAAGGAGACAATTTGGAGGTGCCAAAAGGAGGCCATTTGAAAGTGCCAAAAGGAAGCCATTTGGAGGTGCCAAAAGGAGGCCATTTGGAGGTGCCAAAAGGAGGCCATTTGGAGGTGCCAAAAGAAGGCCACTTGGAGGTGCCAAAAGGAGGCCATTTGGAGGTGCCAAAAGGAGGCCATTTGGAGGTGCCAAAAGGAAACCATTTGGAGATGCCAAAAGGAGGCGATTTGGAGGTGCCAAAAGGAGGCAATTTGAGGTGCCAAAAGGAGGCCATTTGAAGGTGCCAAAAGGAGGCCATTTGAAGGTACCAAAAGGAGGCCATTTGGAGGTGCCAAAAGGAGGCCATTTGGAGGTGCCAAAAGGAGGCCATTTGGAGGTGCCAAAAGGAAGCCATTTGAAGGTGCCAAAAGGAGGCCATTTGGAGGTGCCAAAAGGAGGCAATTTGGAGGTGCCAAAAGGAGGCGATTTGGAGGTGCCAAAAGAAGGCGATTTGAGGTGCCAAAAGGAAGCCATTTGGAGATGCCAAAAGGAGGCCATTTGAGGTGCCAAAAGGAGACAATTTGAGGTGCCAAAAGGAGGCCATTTGAAAGTGCCAAAAGGAAGCCATTTGAGGTGCCAAAAGGAGGCCATTTGGAGGTGCCAAAAGGAGGCCATTTGGAGGTGCCAAAAGAAGGCCACTTGGAGGTGCCAAAAGGAGGCCATTTGGAGGTGCCAAAAGGAGGCCATTTGGAGGTGCCAAAAGGAGGCCATTTGGAGGTGCCAAAAGGAGGCCATTTGGAGGTGCCAAAAGGAGGCGATTTGGAGGTGCCAAAAGGTGCGATTTGAGGTGCCAAAAGGAGGCGATTTGGAGGTGCCAAAAGGAAGCGATTTGGAGGTGCCAAAAGGAGGCGATTTGGAGGTGCCAAAAAGAGGCGATTTGGAAGTGCCAAAAGGAGGCGATTTGGAGGTGCCAAAAGAAGGCGATTTGGAGGTGCCAAAAGGAGGCCATTTGGAGGTGCCAAAAGGAGGCCATTTGGAGGTGCCAAAAGGAGACGATTTGAAGGTGGCAAAAGGAGGCGATTTGGAGGTGCCAAAAGGAAGCGATTTGGAGGTGCCAAAAGGAGACGATTTGGAGGAGACCATATGCCACTCCTTCTTTTCACTCCTTCTCTGCCGAGCCGTCCTAGATTGTGGGAGCATATCAAAGAGTTGTTAACACCACAGAGATAAGCCCCAAAACACGGAGAAAAAGCAGATTAAATTATTCTTCCGAAAAATGCCGAGCAGAGACAGATCTGCTCTAATTTGGCTCTAGACTGTCTGTAGCAGACAGGAGGGAAAAAATCAATACGACTGAGAGTTTCTCTTGTGGGGTTTCTCTGACACATCACACAAGACAATAGTGTGTTTGAATAGGGTAAAAGCTGAATAGATGAGACGAAACATCTTTCATTGATTGAAGTCTTGAGAGTTGATGGTGTAAGAATTTGACGTCTATATCATCAGATGTAAAAATAGGGTGTGATGAATGATGTAAACAAGACAGGTATCGACATGAAAACATTGGTCAAGAATATCTAGTTTCATCATTTCAAAACAAAACAAAAATTTATGTAAGAAATCTAACAGTAGTACCTGAAGCTGAGTTTGATGATTGTGCAATAGTGACGTCAAGATAAAAGAACTAATCACGAAAAACAATAAAGTATGATGGTGCAATAGTGACGCCAAGATAAAGGAACTAATCACGAATAACAATAAACTATGAAACAAACATAATATGAGACGGTCATTCTAAAAAGATGATAAAAGCATCTCTTCTGGTCAGAATCAAATTTCGCCTATCACGCCGTCGTTAGATGAGAAATCATGGCAGATCAATTTTTGACAATTTGTTGGTTTGAAGAAGTGCAGTGGCCAGAAGAAGATTAATCTCTTCTGAACGCGATGGTAGCAGTTGCAGAGAGAGTTGAAAAAAATAAAAAAGAGCAAAGAAAATTACGAGAACATTTTCTTGCAAAGTAAGTTCTAACCGTTATACCAAAAATATATTTCCAGTTTTTTGAGGTTATATATCAAGCTCAATAAATGAATTTAAGATTGTTCGTATTTTTTTCTGAAGGAAAAGAATATTTAGTTTCTTTAATCCCCCTCCTAATCTCAGCTGGGGGTTTTTTTGGATTGCTGATTATATTAAATTTAAGAATGTTCGGTTCTTTCTTCTTTTTTTTTGAAGGAAAACAATATTTAGTTTCTTCATTTTTCCAATTTATTTTCATCTATTCTTAACACATCAAGCATTCGAACATTTTCTCATATACTTTAAAAATTCTTAAGACATCAAGCATTTAATACCCTTTCCCTCCCATCATTTTCCCCGTGCAACATTTTTTTGTAGAAACATTGATGCTTCAAAGATAGGTTCAGCTATACAAGAAAAATGCTTTTGATAAATCCATGAGCCAATTGGTCGTTGGTATCGGAGTAGTCTTTAAACTCCATGTAATGTTCTTAATTTTAAAACCACGACATCGATGAAGTAAAAAAAAATAGTATACTGTTCACAAACTGTAGAAAAACCCCATTGTAAACGGCACCTATTATATTGATAAGAAATGCAATGTCGTCTTAAAAATTGTTTGTATATCGGATACAACAGATGGCGGCAGCTCATACGAATCAAACTGGTTTCCCGTCCTGAACTCTGAAATATAGATTGCCATCCAATGACTCCTTGGAAGGTGGCTTGGGTCCATGTTAACTTGGGTCCGGATATACTATTTGAAATTTAGACTGAAAAATTATACGCACGTAACACGTGCGGAATCTGATGGCTATCCATAGTCTACTATTCAACTGGTGTAATCGAACACGACATTCTGACCTCGGTCAATCTCAATGATGTTGTCCAACTCGGCTTAAACAAGTACGTTGTGGGTCGTGGTGAGGGGTTCAGTAAATTATAGTTTCATTCGAAGATTGTTCTGCCTGACAAAATTAAAGTGACCTCCACTAGACAAATCGGAAGTTAGATTAAATGCATAGAGTGTATACCCTTTGAGATATTCCTCTCGACTGATAGCAATGCCCTCGTCTTTATTAATTTGTTCTGTTCCCAAAAATGAAGTGTGGTAGGCACTGAGATGTAATTCTCGCCTGAAAAGTTGGGTTTGAGAGATTTGTAAGGAATCTGTTTCCCATTCAAATAGACAGCCAAGAAGTTTGCTCCAAAGTTATCACAAAGTTCAACGGATTCTGCTAATACGAACCGTTGGATGCCGTGTTGCGGACACAGCCGATGATAAGACTCTTGGAAGTTGACCTAAAAATATATGATCTTGCACGAACGACATATTCCCAGTAGGTATAGATACCACCGTTGTCATGACTCGTCTGATCGGATACTTGGCGGTGGCCCTCTCTAATGCTTTTTTGTAACCCAGAGATACAGAGGGATTTAACTTCACTTTTCTGACAAACATTGATGCATCACGGATAACGACTTTGTATTTTTCATCAGCATCTCCAGACATTAAACAGAATGTGCCTTTACTCTTAATTAGTTTGAGTTTCAGACTGACTCCATTTAACAAGTATTTGTCCTGAAAAAAAAAACATATTGTTGTGGATGGGACCAAGCATATCCACTGTCTTGCTTCCTTTGATGAAAGCGTGCTTTTTCGTTAGATTATATTTGCGACGTTAGCTTCTGCTAAGGGAT
Source organism: Chiridota heheva (assembly GCA_020152595.1). Taxonomy (NCBI): domain Eukaryota; kingdom Metazoa; phylum Echinodermata; class Holothuroidea; order Apodida; family Chiridotidae; genus Chiridota; species Chiridota heheva. The sequence continues at coordinate 950,729 of JAIGNY010004163.1, forward strand.
TAGCTAGTTCCATCTGCCCTGCTATATCTCTGTAGAAGAGAAAAGATGTCAACTGACTCTCCTTCATTGCGCGATATCGTTGCGCGATAAGGGCATGTAGTTGTAGATGGGGTTATGAGTCGTTCGTTGAGAGACAAATCAATTTGACCAAACAGCCTCAAATCTCAATTCGCCGAAATGCTTCCGATCTTTAAGAATGCAGAGATAGGCATAGGGGACATAGGAGATCACATGGCCAAGTATGCAGAATCGCATAATTTGTTAAAACAACCCCGACGTAGCCTCATAAGTAGCATGTTTGGTAAGAAAATTTTATTGCCAAAACCCCTACTTTAGTGGTATTTAAAACATAGATTGATCATTACAAAACTCGCCCCTTGAACAAAATTCCACCCTGATTTTCTGTGTTTATGGCATTTCGGTAACCGCATGTGGCCGTTTGCAATTTCCAGTTTATTTCCAAATTATTCCACTTCGTGTTTTAACAAAATTTGCCCTCTTAAGATGTGAAAAACGTGGAATTTGGTTTATTTGGACAAATTGTTAGAAGATTCAACCTTCGAACATCGATATTGACGCTATATTTCGTATTTCCACGTAAATTCATTTCGAAGTGAAGAAACCAAAAGCAGCTTTCCAGCAATGAAACTTCCTCCCCGTATAACAGCAACACGAGGGAAGTTTTTACTTGAATAACATCAAAATGTGTTGTCTTTCGAGTTTTGAACATGAAGAAACTTGTAAAGTGTATTTCTTGTTTATTCTTAAGTAACCATTGTATAATTTAATTGAGTCATACACTCTCCTGACACACAAAGAGTCCTTGCTCTACGCGTATATGGCACTGATGAACAGAAATGGCAAAACCGCGGGATTTTTTATCTAAATTGTTTCAAGGGGAGAAGGTTACCTTAATGGCTCGGCAAGATTTTGATGATAATTCTGATATTTATGAACACACATTTATAAAGTTCTTTATTTTCTTCCCTTAACCTGTTAAAACTGCCAGATCTAATAAGCACTAACAATGCTATTTTAACCTTTAAATGTATGCATGGTAGTTTATCCTTCTATTTTGATTCGTTCTTTACTGAAAGCAATCAAATACACTCGTATAACACAAGACAAAACAATAACATACATTCCTTTCCTTGACGTAATAATATCGTATTAAGTAGTCTAAGAAATCGGGCATTTAACCTTTCTTAAGACATACTTTTTCCAAACGTATTGATTTTCGTATGTATTGTTTCAGTGGACGATTTAAATATTATATTTCTTATCCACCGATGGATGGTGGGTGGTATTAGAGGTGGGGTGGCTATGGGTGGGGTCACTTTTTGTTTCTTATTTTGTTTCTTATTTTGTTTTCTCTCTATTCTTGCTTAGATACAACTATGTATATACTCTCAGTAGATTAAGTCATATTATCTCATTACTTTAAAGGAGTGCCCTACTCGTTAAGCCATGCTGGGTTTTTAGGGCACTTCCTTTTACAACTTTCTGTTTTTTGTTATATGTACCGTATATCGTCGCCGGCGTCGTCGTCGTCATTATTATTATTGTTATCATTATCATTTGTCTTATTATCATTAGTAGTAGTAGTAGTAGTAGTAGTAATAGTATTAGTATTTATTATTATCATTATTATCATTATTATTATCATTATCAATAATATTATTATTATTATTATTATTATTATTATTATTATTATTATTATTATTATTATTATTATTATTATTATTATTATTATTATTATTATTATTATTATTATTATTATTATTATTATTATTATTATTATTATTATTATTATTATTATTATTATTATTATTATTATTATTATTATTATTATTATTATTATTATTATTATTATTATTATTATTATCATTATTATTATTATCATTATCATTAATATCATTATTATTATCATTATTATTATTGTTTGTTTTGAATGTCTTGAAAAAACAAACAAATGAAATGTAAGAACTCTATGATGTTCAAATACTAAGGTTTGATCAAGTTACAGCATTTTTTGTCGAGTTGTCTCAACTACCTGTGTGGTCGAATGATTGCGTAATACCAGGGACAAATAACAGATCCCTGGTAATACCAGAAATGTGTGTCCATCAAACGGTATGAAAATGACACTGGCAGTTTCATCCCGTCTGTGTTTCAAGGGGCGCTTTCTTCAAATGATTGTAACTAAAATCTACCAAATTGGGCAAATTCTTCCAAAAGCTGTTTTTCAAGGTTTTGGGGAGGCCGTTTCAGATGCAAGGCGGGCGGGGGATAAAGATCCTTCTAAAAGCATTATTGCGGATACCATGAAGATGATAGGCAATTCGTCGTATGGAAAAGCCGTTACCAACAAAGAAAAACATGTAGATATTAAAGTTTGTACTTCTACCGATGTCTGTAAGACCCCTTTTTCAAACGACTAACATTGTTGGAAGTGATATGTATGAAATTCAGACACACAAACGGTCTATCGAGCTGGATCTTTCCCTTCAAATTGGATATTTTGTATACCAATGTGCCAAATTGAGAATGTTGGAATTTTATTACGATTTTATGCAAAAATTTGTCCACCCCGCAGATTTTGAATATTGCGAGATGGACACTGACAGTGCATACTTGGCCATTTCTGGCGATTTGCTAGAAGATGTAATCAAACCGCACATGAGACGGGAGTATGATCTAACTAAAAAGATACAATTGGTTTCCTCACACCCACACCGACGAACACAAAGTCACCACAAGAATCTATCTAGCCTATTATTTAAGTCAGTCAAAATTTATTCCACCAAGGTCGTGCAAGTCGAACCATTGGCCTGAACGCACATTATCTTGTATTGTTTACAAATTCTAGGGATGCATCCCAAATTTCTTACCTTGTTTGACAAATGATTCCCGGTAAACCCAAACCTTTTAAGAAGCCAACCACGACGCTACCGTAAAACCTTATGGATACCTTTTCATTGATCTGAAGACTGCCACACCAGAAACTTTTCGACTGAAAACTCAGATATTTGCTTTTGAAGTTCAGTATGCTTACGTCAAAAGAATGTTTAAAAGTCACTGACAGACACATTTCACTTTCAGCTCATTTTGTCATCATGCAGCGTTGGCGTAAATACGGTCCTTATTTACACGTCTTAGCAAAAGGATCACCCAAGCAAAGGCAAGGTTTCATTCAAGGGGCTTTAACGGAAATAATCCTTTAAAGAAACAGCAGAAAGAAAAATTGTTTAAGCATCGCCATCAACTGCGTGCTCTAGCCAATAGAAAAGGATCAGTGGCTATTAAAAAAACAAAAGATTTTACTAGAGAAAGGGAATTCTATCCTGGCAGCGTTACTACCGCCCCTCATTGGCATCCTTGGAAGTGTATTGTTTAAGAAATAATTAAACATACAAAGAAACTTGTTTTGGTATCTCCTGACAATATTGACCGCATAAAAACACTTCAAAACCAGCCACCAGAACGTACCAAAGTGCTTGAATTAGAGGAAAGTTTATCAAGCTTACTTGGCACTACCAATATCGATGGCACCAGCAAAATGAGACGTTGTGCTGATATATTACAACGCTATATGACGTATGACACAAAAGCCAACGAATCGCCTACCGTACGCGTGATCCCTTAGCTCAAAGTCGAAGAACCAGAACAGTCATCTGACCTCGAGAAAGATGTCATTGATAGCCTGCCTAAGGTTTATAAAAATAAAGCGGCACAGTTGCTTAAGAAAATATCTTAAAGTGACGGCACGCTCGCTTGAAACAAAAAAAGAGAACCGATTCTTGATAATCGGGTCGTGAACGGATCTCACACCGTCGTCTTAGTAAACGATGTTGTACGTAATCGGAAGTCGGAATCGAGAAATTCTCTAAAGGATTAGCGCCGATGAATATATCCAGGTAATCCTGAGCGTTAACGAGACATTACCCGTTAGAGAAGTCCTGATGGAACAAAACCTCGCTTGCATGGTCAAGCCGCTCCTGCAGGCCTGGTAATTGAAGAATCAGACGACCTTTATGGGACAGCTTATCACCTACCTTCCCCCAAGTCGCCTCGTAAGCGTCAAAAGGCCAGGATCGCATGGGAAAAGTGTTAAAGATTACAGCACTTTTATCTCTCATTCGTTGAAATTGTCGCTACACAAGCTTTTCTGCTTTTCTTCATGCTGCGGGAGTTCGGTAGAGGTAACGGATACGCCCGATGGAAAAGTACATGGTCGACCTATCAGCCTATACAACGATCCTTCACATCCTGCTGTTTTCAGAGGTGCAGGTGCCATTCATCAAACCGTAAAAAAAGGATAAAAAGAATATGGGTGTGAAATACATTTTTTTAAAGTGGCTAACTGGAAGGGATACTTATTTCCTTCACCAATGCCTACGGAGACAATTTACGAGAAACCGAGTGATCGTTTCAGGCATAGACAGCCAATGGCAAATGGACGTTTCTGACGTTTCTTCGTTTTCAAAACAAAATAAAGGTCATCGGTACATTCTAACGTGCATCGATGTTTTTTTCAAAGTTTGTTTGGCTAGACCTTTAAAAGATAAGATAGGAGCAAGTATCGTTAGGGCCTTTCGTTTAATTTTCAGGAAGCAGAATCGTAAGCCCAAGACCCTGCAAACCGACAAAGGCAGTGAATTTGTTAATTGAACATTTAAGCGTTTTCTATTATTAGTATAGCCACCCAACCTTTTCGCAAAAGTTATCTCCCCCCAGTGGACAGAAGAAACCTTCACTGTAGAAAGGATCATACCGCGTAGGTCGCTCGTATATATGCTTAAAGGTTTGGATGGAGAAGTTATCGAAGGTACATTTTATGGGCAAAAACTGCAAAAAGTGTCAAAGACAAACAACACCTATCTCATCGTAAAGATTTTGCGGCGTCGGCGTCGAAATGGAAAAGCACAATATTTTGTTCAATTGCAGGGTTACCCAGCCAAATTCAATAGTTGGGTGAAAGAAGTACATACTTTTAAAAACATTTAAAACGCGAGAATGTTATTGAATATGGTCATTTGCAGAGTGATCGTAAGACGAGACATGGCTTCATTTTGTCACATTACCGAGCAACAGCTCTTCTAATGAATATCCAGAAAATACCCTCTCCAATTATCGCGTTAAACTTCCTTAACTCATAACATTAGAAGGCCAATGGGAGGTCGGAATGGCCGAGATTATATATCCGCACCAATGGTATAATATCGATGAAGATTGCAAGTACGGATCTCAGTGGTGGACGAAAGATCTTAAGCCCAGTTTCTATTCGGATGCAGGGGACATTGTAAAGTTATTGGAAACAAATTATCCTCAGAAGATTCGCTACGTCCATAATAAAAAGAATGGAAAACTTCGTATCGAACTAGATACAAATTGTCAAGTCAAGTTTCAAGTCAGGCTGGCTGAAATGCTAAAATTCAAGACAGCTACCACCGTTTCCAATAGTCTGACAATAGATAAACCACTGGATTTTAGGCACATACATAATCTGTATATCTAGTGCGACATTGTTGAACTTCACGCTGTTGGGCATACAAAGAAGGCACCTCTCCTTCTTGTGGTCAACGTCAGAGGAAGATTTGGAGATGATGTCAGTTCGATATTCACCAATATTTATTACCACCCCGTAAAACAAATGTATTTTGACACTGTGGAAGTTGATATAAGGGACAGCATCTGTCTCAAGATACCATTTGCACGTCGTACCGTCATGACGACACTTCACTTTCGACTACCACGTGCACCCAATTTTTTTGAGTATATGGCTTGATCCGCTTCCACAACAAATCGGGGGATTATGAGCACTACTACGTTCATCAGATTAGGCAAGGATTGCCTGCTTTTTATGGAGCGCAAGCACAACACGGGTACGGTATTGGCAACATATTTAGGAGTTTATTTCGGTCCGCCATTCCGCCTCTCAAGAGGGGTGCTAAAACTTTGGGGAAAGAAGCACTACGTACAAGGGAAATGTGCTCAATGCAAGGTCTTTTAAAGAATCATCCATTTCAAGATTTAAAGCAGCCGGAAGCAGGGTGGTGAAAGGTGAAGTGACTCGCATGTCAGGTTCAACTAATAAAAGCGTGAACGTCTACCGGTGTCTGTCAGTCGTCGACGAAACAAGAGAGTGAACAAATTGCAGGATATATTTAATTAAACAACATGTCTCTTTTACATAAACACTCGTGCAAATGCACCAAGTCCGAACTACATCTTGTTGTCATACCCCCGACCCAGACGGCATAGAAAAAAAAATGGATAGAGTACCACCCGATTGCCAATTTCACAGACAGTGAACCCATCGAATTTTATGTTTCGGGATCTGCAATAGAGTATATCGATTGTCTCAGACACAACTGCATGTAAAAGCCAAGTTCACAACAGCTGCTGGAGAAGCTATTTCACCCGAGGCCAAGGTTGGGCCTGTCAATCTGTTTATTCAATCGCTGTTTAGTCAAATCGATGCGTCTCTCAACGAACGACTCATAACCCCATCTATACCTACATACCCTTATCGCGCAATGATTGGGACATCATTGAGCTATGGCTCACAAGCAAAGGAGAGCCAGTTGACGTCTTCTCTCTTCTATAAAGATACAGCAGGGCAAAAGGAACAAAGGAACCCCTTTAGCAGAGGCTAACGTTGCAAATCTTGGACTTACGAAAGGCAGGCTTTCATCAAAGGAGGCAAGACAGTGGATATGCTTGGTCCCATAAACATCGAAATATTTTTAGGACAAATACTTGTAAATGGAGTCAGTCTGAAACCTAAACTAGTTAAGATTAAAACACATTCTCTTTAATGTCTGGAGATACTGATGAAAATTACAAAGTCGTTATCCGTGATGCATCGTTGTTTGTCAGAAAAGTGAAGTTAAATCCCTCTGTATCTCTGGGTTACGAAAAAGCGTTAGAGAGGGCCACCGCCAAGTATCCGATCAGACGAGTCGTGACAAAGATGTTATCCATACCTGCTGGGAATATGTCGTTGTGCAAGATCATATATTTTTAAGCCAACTTCCAAAACGTCTTATCATTGGCTGTGTCCGCAACACGGCATCCAACGGTTTGTATTAGCAGAATCCGTTGAACTTTGTGAGAAGTTTGGATCAAACGTCTTGACTGTCTATTTGGATTGGGAACAGATTCCTTTCAACCTCTCAAACCCAACTTTTCAGGCGTGAATTACATCAGAGCCTACAACACTTCATTTAAGGGAACAGATCAAATGAATAAAGACAAGGCAATGCTATCAGTCGAGAGGAATATCTCAAAGGGTACACACTCTATGCATTTAATCTAACTTCCGATTTGTCTGGTGGAGGTCACATTAATCTTGTCAGGCAGGGAAATTTTCGAATGGAACTACAATTTGCTGAAACCCGCACCACGACCCTCAACGTACTTGTTTATGCCGAATTGGACAACATCAGTGAGATTGACAGAGGTCGGAATGTCGTGTTCGATTGCACCACTTGAAAAGTAGACTATGTATAACAATCAGATTTCGCACGTGTTACGTGCGGATAATTTTTCAAAGTCTAACTTTCAAGGAGTATACCCTTCGGATATGCTGAGAAATTCCAAACTAAAATTTCCGTTTATTATTGTCAGTTTGGTAGATTCCCCTCTTCTAATAAACAAAATATTTTCCCCGAAGAGGGAAAAACCTATGTAAATTTACAAGTGCTTTGACCTACGGTTTTAAATGAGCTTATATGCGGTTACTGTATGTGCGAAGTGGCTGTAAGTGCGAAGGTATGCATACAAGGCTGCCTTGTGTGCATACCTCTTTGTACAATGGACATTCTCTTTCTTATTTGGTAATGGATTGTGTCTGCGTTAAATATCTCTTAAACGGCGTGGTGGATGTCCATTTGGGAACTGGATAATTTGTAGATTAATAAGTATAGATTTTGAAAATACAAAAATGAAATTGACCTACTTGGTTATAAAATTTCTAGAACTTATACAAGTTATGTGCCATAACGTTACGCTGTTTCGTTAGAGGCATTATGGGTAATTTTCAAAATGGCGTCTGAGATTTTCCCTCTTCGGGGGGACATAATTTTCTCCATAAGATGAGAATCTATCGAACTGATTGTTGTCAATACGGACCCAAACCACCTTCCAGGGAGTCATTCGATGGCAATATATTTCAGAGGACAGGACGGGAAACCATTTTGATTTGTATGGGTGCTGCCATCTGTTGTACCCGATACACAAGCATTTTTAAATCGACATTACATTTCTTATCAATATAATAGGTGTCGTTTACAATGTCTTTTTTTACAGTTTGTTGGCAGTGTACTATTTTTTTTTTTGCTCCATCAATGTCGTGGTTTGAAATAAAGAACATTGCATCGTAGTTTACAGACCACGCCAAATACCAACGACCAATTGGCTCGTAAATTTATCGAAAAGCATTTTCCTTGTATAGATGAACCTATCTGTGATGCATCAATGTTTTTACAAAAAAATGTTGTACGGGGCAAATGATGGGAGGGAAAGGGTATTAGATGCTTGATGTGTTACGAATTTATGAAAGTATATGAGAAAATGTTCTAATGCTTGATGTGTTAAGAATAGATGAAAATAAATATTATATTTATCATGTCATCAAATGTCTTCTCTTTAATTCCACTACAATCAAATCAACATTGGTTCATTGTTCAAGGCTTCAACAGCAATCTGAATTTGAGGCGCTTGGTGAAACAACTTGTCCCACTGTTCTTTCTTTAGCTTGATTCCTTTCCCTGATTTAAATCTGCTCTTTGGTACCATCTCCGTTATATTCTGTGATAGCAACATAGGTAGCTCTATGGTATCTCCTGATAACAGCAAATCGCTTTCCACCCAAATGGAAACGTCTCCCTCCAGCTGGACTTATCTCCCTTTATCTGGTTCCTAATCGAGTTTGCAAGTACAGCAGTTTGTGCTCCCACATCCTGAACTTTGTTCTTTAATTTACTGTTTGAAGTTCCCGGATGCTCCCACGTAGATTTATCGGTATTACTTTTATAATAATAAGGTCTGTTTTGTTTTAGGCTAAAGTAAATTTGCCAACCAAGCTTATACAAGTCCTCTGTTAGTTCCGGATGTATTTGACTGTCGTCCATGGTAACTGTGAGAAGAGAAAGAAACATTTCAGGTCAGTAACAACACAAAAGGAATGTTCGCAGATGGTTTCAACTCATTTTTTTTTTTTAAAATCATGTTTCTTGAGATTTTGGTCATATCTATGTTTAGCTCCCGCCCGCAGCTTTCACCATTGGCTCACATGTAGGCCACGCCCTCATCACAAAAATACTTTCAAATGTCCACATAGGTCTCCAACAAAAAGTTCTTTACTGTAACACTACACAATGCGTCTATCTCGAAGGCATGAAATTTTCCATAAATTCTGCTTTTCTTTGATTTTCTCATTGATAATTTGGAACATTTTTATGAATGCTTCCCGTTGCTTCACGGTAAGAGAAATACCTGATTTTGTAGGATACCATTTCTCCATATTATATTTACTAATGTGTGCGTAAACGTTATTCATGAAAAATGAAACATCCATGAACACATCTCTCCAAAAATGATGATGATTTCCAAAGCCAAGTTTCTTTTTCTGTTCATAATTTACACTGTCGGGTTGCTGGTTTTCGTCGATGCTAAGGGGCTTGTCATGCTCCTCGGTTTGTGTTGTGGATGCAAGAACATAACCACCGCTAGTATTACCCCCCACCTTATATTGCTTATATCAGGATTACTTTGTTCTCCTCCGGTATCGTATTTAAATTATTGCTAAATTTATTCTTCAAATAAGTGCCAGAAGGTGGATTGTTAGTTAGTTTTCTGTTCGTGAAACTATTTACACAAAATGCGTGTTAACCTCCTGAAGATGCAAATATATTCATTTATTTATTTATTATTATCATTGTTATTTTTTCTTATTTTTTTTTTTGGAGGGGGGTGGGGGTTCTTATAAAGCAGTCCTTTTATATATCTTTTATTTATTTCTTTTTTTGAAAAATGTGTACTCCTGAGCTATTTATATCCATTACAATATCTTTTTTGTAGCTTTCTCTCTTTCATGTTCTGACATATCGATGGTGTAATGTTTTATTTTCTGTGCAAGTACATCGATAATTCTGACGTCATGTTTGCATACACTGACTTGTCCTCCTTACGTCATACTTCCAATTTGCAGGCAAAAACATGTTCACACTTGCTTAAAATAGCTACAACATAATTCTGACGTCATGTATTCATGTTCCAACTTGTCATCCTTACGACATACTTCAAGTGACGTAGCAAAACTCATGATGTTGTCAGTTCGGGAGCAACACAGGTACGACGTACGGACAGAAAACATCGACAACCAAGGTCCACGGCCTTTGATAACCAGTTTGAAATACCCCAAAAATTGGGTACTTTTATGTATTACGTCATCGCATGAGCCGACACATATGGGCTTTCTTATTTTCCGCTCCGTATTGTCCAAAATTTCATTAAATATCTTGAAATTTTGGAGACGGATTGTAAATGGATATTCAAAACTTTTGGCCGCTGCTTTTTAATATTCACGGTCGCCTTTTTAAGAAAATTGACAAAACAGATTATGGGCAGTCTGTTTTGTTCAATTTCTCAAAAAGGCGACGACGAATTTTAAAAAGCAGTGGCAAAAAGTTTAAATATCTATTTCCAAACCTTCTCCAAATTTTCAGGATATCCAATGCAATTTTGGACAATCCAGCGAAAAAAATGAGAAAACCTATATGTTTAGTATGGGCTAGTCAAATGTGTAGGCTCATGCGATGACGTTATACATAAAAGTACCCAATTTTTTGGGTATTTCAAAGTACCCAGTTTTTCGGGCTGCTCCCGAACTGGTTGTTCTATGAACATGTACAGGCATGTCACCTCTAAATCTGTACCTTACTATAAAAAATTACCCAAAAACGAAGTAACCTTCACTTCACTTTGTATCAGACGTTAAAGAAAAGTAATGGCTGTCTTCAATCCTGCAGTAGAAACTCAAAAACCTATTAGAACAAACATTTGTGTACAAAGTGTTAGAAAAACGAATTATTTTAGTGAAAGAATCGTGTGGTGGGTGTAATTTCGGTGGTCTAAATCAAGAAGAACACAGTTGCGTAAACAATTCAATTGACTCGTGGATGGTCCTAAATGGTATTTAGTCACTCAACGATGCAAAAGTTATTCCTCTCTTTGTGAAAATAAGCCTCTTCCTATGGATGAACCCCAAAAATCTGGACAACATCGCAGAAGAGCTGAGCTTAATTCGCACTCAATAGACAACCTGACCCCCACATGGGAGGACCTCAAAATGTACGAATTCAGCACAAAGGTTCCGGGTTGGGACGGCACAAATGGCTATGTCATTGGAACATCATTTGCGGAAAAAATGGGATGTACCACAGACTTTAGCGAAGTCTTTGAACGTCCTATTTCAGTAAAGGAACTTTACAAACAGCTTACCTTGATCATGGTGCTTAATGTCATCCAGTGGCGGTACAGTGATATAGCCAGTTTTGAACTATGCTCACTACCTGCTTGGCGAAAAAATAATCAGATGTCTATTCTTAGAATTCGTTAGAAATACAGCAAGAGCTGTCACAGACTTGGTTTCTTACAAAACACTTCCTTGGGAGAAGATGTGTCTTGATGAAAATGACGATATCGTCGACGGTATCATGGTCGCAGCGAGAGAAGGGTTGGGGCGTGAAGAAGAAGTCGACCCCTTCAAAATCATTGTTCTAATCCTCGTTATTTGAGATATCTGTCGGCGTAAGCGCTTACCCAAAACCAACAAGGTGCTGATGAATCAACTTTTACATGCTGTGATGCCACTGATATGGAGAAAAACCTCTGATTGGAAAACTTTGATGAATGATCAGAAAAAAAGAGGACTCTAAAAGTTATTTTAAGACCATGTTAATTGTTGGAATACCTGTGTGTTTACTGATGCTTTTTTTGAGTAGTGTGAGAATAAATGAGTACATGAGAGACAAGTTCAGATTCTTTGTTATTATTTTCTTTTTCTTTTTCTTTTTGTTACTTGTCTAGGCATCTTATCTACTCCCAATCTCATCAACCTAGTACCAGTTACATATCTACCCACTACTTCCCACTTTATTTACAGCGTTGAACTCATCTACGGTCAAACCTTATGTACTTTGAGACGAACAATATAAAAATCAATGTGTATACTCTAAGAGAAACTGCACATAACCCTAAGTCGTATTGATTTTTTCCCTCCTGTCTGCTGTATACAGTCTACTGGTCTCGGGCCAAATTAGAGCAGATCTGTCTCTGCTCGGCATTTTTCCGGAGAATAATTTTGCTTTTTCTGTGTATTTTGGGTGTATTTTCTAGAGTGTTGACCACTCTTTGAGATGCTCCCACGATCTAGGACGGCTCAGCAGAGCAAGGAATGAAGTGAAGGAGTGGCATACATGTAGGTAGGAGTATATGGTCTCCTCCAAATCGCCTCCTTTTGGCACCTCCAAATGGCTTCCTTTTGGCACCTCCAAATGGCCTCCTTTTGGCACCTCCAAATGGCTTCCTTTTGGCACCTCCTGGGAGAAGGGGGAAGAGGGTCACCCTGTCACCATATTACTACTATCATTTTAAAATGCAACAGCTTTGGGGCTTCACCCCTGGACCCTACCAGGGCTTTTAGATAAATCCATGGACCTCACGCCGGGAATCTTGCGCTTTGCGCTAAACTTTCAGCAAATGCTAATTCAGCCCTCCCTCCCTCAAAGTGGCAAGATGGGACAAATTGGTATTATGGGAGGGGACAAATTGGTCTCGTGGGGAGGGAAAAAGCCTGTAAATCTGACACAATATGTCATTTTACACAATTTTGGGGAGATGTGGAGGGCAAAACTATCTAGTGTGGGGGGATTCCCCATAAATCCCCCCACCACCTCCCGTAGCGCCGGCATGCACTGGAAACACACGCCTTTCGAGGATATAAATAGCATAACTTCGGCCGTTCCATAGGAGGTAGCGAGATGCTACCGAGAGAAGTCGAATATGTTTGTAATCGGATCCGTGCGAGTATCGCACGGATTGCTTTTTCAAGGATACTGGAGGGTAAAGGCGTGAATAAACTAAGAATAGAGTGATTATCATGCGTATCAGTGCTAATACTTTGCCGTATGCATTTATTCATTTTCAAGGCCCTGCGTGTTATTTTTAAGAACTTGTGAGTTACAAGCTGTGATGTCGGAACCTTGCCCTCGAAATGGTAAAAATTGTACCTTTTTAAAAGTTGGGACGGATGAGTGCAGAAGGTGCCCTGTTGAAAGTTATATGAAAATCCGGGGTGGGGGCACTTCCATACTAAAGTGCTATGTATGTGCCGCCCAGAATTTCAAAATTGGACTGCAGTATGAGAGATTTTTTGTTTTTTTGTTTTTAATTTTATACCTGCAGTACAAAAATAGGTGAATCTTGATACCTGCAGAAAGAAAATAAGTGATTTTTGATACCTGCGGCATAAAAATATGCATTTATTTATTTATTTATTTTTTAGACCAGCAGTATGAGAGATTTAATTATTGATACCTGCATTACGAAAATTCTGAAAAAGACAACTGCTCGGGCGTCACATGTTTATATACATTACATATAAAGGTGCACCACCCACCCACCTCAATCCCCGGGATGAAAATTTTCTCGGTTCATTCTTGAAGCTTGAACATGTTGAAAACAATTTAGAAATCCACTCACAAATCCTACATAAATAAAAAAAGACGTAACATATATGCAGTATTTATTTGACATGATTAATATACCATCGGCCTTGGCTTTGACAGATTGTCATATACCATCGGTCTTGACACAGAGGGCATTGGCGGGAAGGGGAAATGGCCTCATAAACCTTCAGTCTAATTTTCAAAAGTAGGCCTTTTTATTATTTGCCCGATGGGCAATTGACAACATTGGTTCTAGTTCCCTACAATCTTAAGACAAAACCGGGAGCCTAGGATGGGGGAAAGGGGAATGATATCATGCAAAGATACAAACAAAATCATAATCCCCCACCCCCTCAAAAAAAAAATCTCGCTAAGCTCAAACCATGTGTGTGAGAACCGGGCTGCTGGGTGACAAGGGGGAACGCTCCCCACACTTTTCAGACTATCAGAGAAATTACAAAAGTGAGGAATTTGGAAAGGAAAGGCTTCCTCAATCAAAGAGCCCACTTTCCACAAGCTCCTTATTTCTGACACCTTCCAGAAGCGTGGAGGTATTCTTTTAATACCTCACTTAAAAAGAAAAAAAAACACAAGCAGCCAATACATTGGGCGAAGTTCGATCAGGTTAAATGTCCAGTCTCCACTGGAAAACATTTGTTGCTACGCCTATGCATCAAAAAACGAAACTTTATTCCTGATATAAAAAATGTAAAAAAAATAATGACAAAAAAATCAATTTTAGACATGAGTACACCAGGATGTGGCGAATCTAATACTGATAGCATTGGGCTTAAATTCGAAAGGAATAACTTTTTCCTATAAACCCTTCAAAATATTAAAAGATGTTCTGAGTGTCTCTGCTGGGGACTCGTTGACCCTAATTCTTATTCCAGATAGTGGGGCGGGGGACATGGCTTGTTGTCGAAAAATTGCAGGGGGAAAGAGTCCAATTTTCCTCAAACTGTATTGATTTTTAACAATTCTACGGAAAAGTGGGAGACACGTGTCCCTGTCCCAACCGGGAATTACAGCGCTGGCCCCCATGGTTCTCAACCATGGTTTGCAATTGTCGGAGAGTCCTTTTCTCTGCCGAATTATATTGCTTTTTCAATATTCTGAAAATTTCGAACCTAATTTATGTTTGTTTTGGAGCACCTTGTCGATTTTTATTGGAGTCTTAGTGCGCCTATTCACTAACGCGCTACATTATCACGCCCGATATTACCGACAAGTTTCTGATTGGTACACAGTTTCCAGTGCGAATAGCCATTTCTTATTGCTTAGTCGCATGGATATATCCCTGCAAATAGCCAGAACGCGAAAACATACAACAGTATGGCATAGCTAACAGGGAAATTGCCCTTCCCCAATCCAACTAAAATGAAGAAATACGATTGTCTGAAAATTCCTGGTGCCCTTCTTCTTTTCTTTTAAATTTAGATTTGGAGCAGTAAAAGTTAGGAAAATATGACTCAAGTCGCAAAAATATTAGACCAAGATATAGAAATGTCAGGAAAATAGGGAAATCAAATGTCTGAATGCATTTTTCCCAAATGCGGCACGTCATGACGCGGTAGACGAAATAACCTAAGATCCACAGTTGGGCGCATCCTGTATTAGAGGGCCGCCATCAAACTATTGAAAATGCCATTATACGAATATTGAATGTTACTTTTGCAGAAACCACGAAGTCAAAGCCACAAACACAGATTTGAGCCCCCCTCCCCGCCCCTCCAGTAAAACGTTTTGTACTTCCCGGTTTGGGAGGAAATAGTATTAATATTAAATTGAATTGAAAATTGTTGGAAATTTTGGTAACGTTTGGCATCATTCATCAATAGGGAAAATAAATAGTGCTGTGCTACTTTAGACTTTACAGCAGTCACCTTCAATTGCGTTGGATACAAGTGTGTATGACGGAATTGATGCAAATGTCAGGTTTCAAGTTTCTGTTTTGCAGTTTCTAAACCGTTTATCTAAATGAGTGCATTAATGCACATATTTAAGTTTTAAAGCGTATTTGGGTTCAAAAGTGTTAACTCCACCAGTGCTTTTCTGCAGAGAAATATCTATCATTGTCCCAGAGAAACAAAGGTGGTATGCTACAAGACCCTCCCACGACCACTATTGAAATATGCCGGAATTATCTGGGACCCACATACTGACATACATGTACCTCACTCAGACAACATCAGGAAACTGGAAATGTTACAGCGGCGCAATGGCCTTTTTGTCATGCATGACTACAGAAAAACGAATAGGGCAACAGACAGGTTGAAGCAGCTCCAATGGGTAATTCCCCCCTCCGCCTTCCCCCGTTGATGAACTGAATGTATGTTTCTCTCAGGGGATTTCCCACCTTAGAAACCTATCCCAACTAGGAATCCTAAGTACGGACCCCCCCCCCCCACCACCACACCACCCCCCCCTCAGAAATTCCAACCTTCGGAACTTCTCCAGGAATTCCAACCTTCGGAACTCCTCCAGGAATTCCAACCTTCGTACACCCAACTCCGGATTTCCGAAGTCCAAAGCACTCACACTCCAAAGAATTCCCAAATACAAAAGATTGGGTCCTGTAGGAATTACCAAGTCCAAAACACCCCCAGAATTTCCAAGTCGAAATCACCTCTCGGGTTTTCTTAAGAACAAAACACCACCATCCAAAAGATTTGCCAAGTCCAAAAACACCTCAGGAATTCCAAAGTCCAAAAGACCCCCCAGGAATTCCCAAGTCCAAGACAACTCCAGGAATTCCCAAGTCCAAAACACCCCCGAAAATTTTTAGGTCCAAAACACCCCCCGGAATTTCCCAAGTCCTACACAACCCCACCCCGGGACTTCCCAAGTCCAAAATACCCCACCCCCTGAATTGCATGAATTTAAAACACCCCCAAGGAAGTCCAAAGTCTAAACATTTCCGAGTCCACAACACCTCCCAGGAATTCCCAAGTCCACAATACCTCCCGGGATTTCCCAAGTTTAAAACAACCCAGCCAAAAACACAACCACACCCCTCTCCCGCAGGAGTTCCCAGTTCCTTAACAGGAAATATAATATATATTCTAAAAATGCCCAATTACGCATCTTTGTGGAAGAATATGAATATTGCGGTAAATTGCTATAAGAGTTTGCTTAAGTATCTGTTTCTTAGATGATTAAGTTCAATAATGTATTTATTCTTAAAGGTAAATTTCATTTTAACACAAATATGTAGCAAGAATGGTAGTACCACAAAGAAATGAATCAAATTGATGAGATCATTAAAAAATCTTCAATGATTTAGTTGAATCAGTACGAAATGTATAAACCACCACCTCCCCCTCCCCCTCCCCCTTCCCCACCTCCCTTCTCCCTCCCCGACCGCAGGAAAAGTTACTTGTATCTGGAGGCATTCTACGTCACTCTGTGATTTGAGCTGCAAGATGATTAGGCCTAGCCCCCTATCTAAAAAAAACATGTTACTTAAGTTATATAGTACGGTGGCCCATTAGAGTCATTAATCATTTAATTTAGATGTCAAATTATTCATTTTAATTTTAATTTGATATTAGTTAATTTGAAATTTTAATGTAATTAAAATTTCAAATTGTTTCATTAATATGAAATTTCTAATTAATTCATCAATTTGACATTTCTAATTAAATAATTGATTTCATTATCAAAGCAAAAAAATGTTTACGGTATATAATGAACCACCGTAATTTAGGGCCTATTAAGTGGAAGCAAGGCACTTACTGCCGACTTAGCGCGTCCAACGTATTAAGCGCCCCTGCCCTGATTAGCGCCTAACCAACATTTTCCGACTGATAACATATTTTATATGATTAATTTGAGTAGTATTTGTGTAATGTAACGTATGATGCATGTACACGGTATCAGCGATGACTAAGCCAACACAGAACCATGTGTCGAGAGGGCTGTTCAAAACATCATCTGAAGTCTTTTGTTATCTTATTGCGAAGTTCAGGGAAATTAAAAAGTCCGCGGTCAAACCCAATGAATATTCTTTTGACATCGGTTTTTCTTTTTAATAACAGCGTTCTCATTTAAAATCCCATTGACTTAACGTTATCATCACTAGTTAATATGGCGGTCTCCATGGATCGTGTAATGAATACGAAGCTCCAAGTTTTGGGGTATTTATTATTACACCAAAAGTCCAGGATTCTCCCGGATTGCAAAAGGATCATTTTTATTGTAGAAATGCAGGCATTTAGGCGCATAACACAATGATCGTGCAGCAAAATGATGAGGTCCAACGGCAAATTGACCTCGATGGCTAAAATGTGTCAGAGACGCTTAGTTAGATCAGCAGGGAAGTTAAAACCGTAGAGGGTGTGAGGTGGTTAGATGTTGTTATAGTATTTGGTGTGTTGCAGGAAAGATAGGAATTTTGTGGTGGGATTTTCCAGAAGAGCTTGGTGACAGAACCAAGGGGTTGAGGAAGGTCACCACGATCTCAGGATATTTGTGGAGATAGCAACAATTGTGGCAACATTTGCAGTAGTTCTTTACAAGATTTTATGTTCCACAGTACAGAAGGAAGGAGGGGACTATTATGACATGGTCCAGGAACAACAGTGTTCATATACATGTGTTACATAGACGTGTGCCACTATCCAGACTAAGTACTTGCATGATACTACATGATAGGCTTGAGAAAAAGGTCAAGATGGTTAAAGATGAGGTAAACTGATTGTATAACAAGGGTATCATTTATACATTTTCAGGAAAAAAATATTCATTAGACACTATTTTCTTTTTTTCAAAGAGGCTTGCAGTTTAGGGAAGGTGGGGGTTGGGAGGGGGTGGGATTGAGAAAAATATGTTTCACCAACCATGTTGCTGTAAAGCGCACTAAAGGGGAGAATAACACATTTTCGTTTTAATATCCTCAACAATTAATATCATTTGTATAACTTATAAACAGCTCGAGATCCTTTCCCAACCCCTATCCATACCCCGAGGGTTCATTTGTTATAAATTACTCCAAGGTGTATGTTAATATTACAATATATCTTCCATCTTCGTCTAAATTCATGTGCTATGTTCCAATAATATAACATTTCTTATTGGGAAATCAGTCATTCTCTGTTCCCCTTCCTGGCTGGTGAAGTGCGGAATGGAAGGGGTATACCCATTATAAACGATTACGTGGCCCTGATGTAATAACCACTTTGTTGCACTCATGAATTAAGTTTTGTCCTAAAGTTGCAGCTTCTAGGTATAAAAGATCTAAAATTGGGGTGACCTTGAAATTCATCTGTGTAAAAGTGCACATAGAATCAAAGATTTAAACTTCCGTAAAAAAAAAACCTCAGAACAGATTTGTGCGGATTTTGGATATGTAATACTACAAAAAAAATCCGCAATGGTAGCAAAAACGCTTCTCTACCCTTTTTCCGGTTGAGCCTTTTTTTTTTGATGTCTCCCACTACATGACTATATGTACAAACAGACTGTTAATGATCTGTTAATGTATAAAGGAGCCCTTTGGGAATTTGATATCAAAATGTATCGGTTCAAAGAGACATAAAGTGAACAAGCATTCAACAAATTTCAAATCTCTCAAAAAAATCTGCTTTCTGACAGTTCATATAATAGCTCTTTTAAAATGAAATGTCTCCTGCTAAGTTTAATTCTAGCATTACGACTTATATCCAGGATTGTCCGGGACAGAGTTTAAAACTCATAACGATTGACGAGAACTTCTATTCAAATGATATCTTGCTGTCTAGCCAATCCTGTCACTCAGATGTAAACATAAATTCAGCCAATAGAAGATAGTGACCAAACGCCACATCATGTTCAGCTCTCTTGTTCATCACAAGGAAAGCTTCGAATCATTATTGCTATATATTATCTTCCATCCCTATGCCTGTTTCACAAACGCAGCTAAAGTAGTAGATCAACAGTGCGCGGAATTTTCATAACACGTTTCCTTACTTGAAACAGGCCTTTTCAAACTTTTCAGTTGGTTGAGTTTGCTTATGTTGACGTGATAATTCAATAAATACCAAGCACATGGAAGATAATTTATATTGCGATGGATTTGAAGCACAAACACTTGTTGTGTTAGATTATAATTAAAAAAGTGATGATTCTTAGTGTTTGCAAAAGCGATATTTTTGTCTCGATTTCTGTGCGTGGAATAGGGCATTTGTAGTTGCTATTTTTAGATTTGATTGCTGAAAGATTAGCAAACCTGTACGGTAAGTTGTATGTTTAAATTCCTTTTCATGTCAAATAGTAGCAAGAGTCTTTTGAAAATCTTTTAGCTCAAGCTGACTATCTTAAACTTTCGTGAGAGAATGAGGTTAGAGTCAAACTGAGTACAGATTAGCTCATTATGTTAATGCCGCAATTAATTTGTTTTGAAAAATAAAAGCTATTACCAGGCTTTTGGTTTCAAGCTCTTACATAATGGGCAAAGCTCGTAATGTCCAATATCCAGATACACTTTTGAGAAGCCTACAGGAATACTACGGGTAATTTTTTTCGTTGGCGTTGACCTTATTTGTTTGACATGTTTTGTTTTTTAGTAAAAAAGAAAAAACCTGCAACAGGGTAAAACTTATATACAACAGGCTAAAAATCACCTAAAAATATTTAGATGAAATATCAAAATCTTTCTTAATTTTTGTTTAAGAGTAAAAAATAAGAGAAAATCAGGTTAAAGTGTTTACAGAATACGGATGAGCAAACCCGAGAACGCAGAGAGGAACGATTTGGGGCCATTCGATGAGAGGTTTATGCAATAAATCAGAATCTCACACGTCATATACATCAATTAAGTTATCTTCCAACAAAGCGACATAACACATGCTTAATACAAATTATATACTAATTGTTATTTTTGGGACAATTATGGCAATCGTAGCACATGGAAAAGCTAAAGAAGAAAATTAACTTTAAGGGGAGGGGAGGTTGATAGCAATTACAAATAATGTAGTAATCAATAAAATTAGAACTAAGGCTACTTCGATACAGTCCATATATCTTCATCTTACATGCAACTTTCGTAAAAATGCTTTCGCCAGTAGCATACAGTGTATGCTGAGCATCAAACGCCATTCAATTTATTTCAGCATGTAATAAAACCCTATTTATATCATGTGCTATAACAGCATCACCTTTATATAGCCAACCACAAAGTAGCAATCTACAGCCTTGCATCCTGATCTTTCCATTTGCATTTCGTGTCAGTTGTTAGGATTCGAGGCGATCGTAAACAAAATAACAAGAATGATAGCCTTACATCGAAGATGACGCTTACAAAATAATGTAACAAAATTCGAATACTTTGGTGATTACCAACCTCTTATCTAAAGATGCGTAATTCAAAGATACTGTATCTATTTATTCAGCAGGTCAGTGCAGCTACAAAATTTGCTTTTCATATTACAACAATTTATCACGTGCGAATTTACAAAACTAAACAAATCTTCCATCTCGCTAAGAGCTTGGAGACTTTAATTGGCTGTAAAGTTTTAGCCTTTAGAAGTTTTACGTTTCTACGTGCACATTAAAATTTGATTAAATGGTCAAAACTATAATTTGCAGTTTTTGATTCAGAATAAAAATGCCTCCATTAATTTTATATATTTCCTATAGTTATTGAGTATGCGACGATAGGTTTATAATTGCCATGGTAGGTCTGGTGGCAACAATGTACTCCGGATAAATTGCATTTATTTTTCAATGACATAAATATGTATACATGCGTATAACTGGCATATTTATGGAGAAATTATCTAAGAGTTGAAACAATTGATAATTCACCATTCCAGCACACAGCATCAACCACGTTGAGTCTTTGCATCATATTAAATATCAGTTTGGCTTATCTTTTTTATATGTGGCATACCTGTGGACTATGAACTTTTAATCATGATTCAAATTTATGATGTTATATTAAAGTGAAGCGTTAAAATGTTATTATTTTAGTCGGGGAAACAATCAGATACCCATGATGTGTTTGGATTATCCAATTATATTTTGATATTAGTTACATGGGTAATGTTTTTCAAGTGATATTCAGTGATGGAGAAACCGTTGAGAGAGCACTCGTGAAAAGTATATTTTTCTTGCGTTGCAGCTCCTCATATCAGCAAGAAATAACATATTTCAAGGGAATCCCATAATTCATATCTAGCATAGAGTGGCCAAAATTGGATTTTATTGCTTTGAGTTGCACTAGGATAAAACCTTTTATGCGTATAAAGTTTGAGGTTAATTGAAAATGTTCGTGATTAGTATACAAGGCAGGAGCAAGAGAGGAAGGATACAATTGATTATCGTTTTTTCAGAAGGTTTGTTATAATGGTAAGCGTCGCTTTTAGTACATTTGGTCACACCCCATCGAAATTTGTGGTCCTGTCTTATCGTTAAAACATGTAAAAAAAAAGCAATCAAAAATTAGTTAAATGTCTTTCTTATCTAAATGAAACACTTAGAATTGAAAGCCTTACTTCTAAATTATAACAAAGATCTAATACCAATGATAATAAAACGCCTCTTAAAACTCTTATTTCTGCATGTTCTTTCTCATCTTGGTTCAGAAAAAGCTTAGGACGCACGTAAAATATAGCAACACAGAGAGAGCTTTAAAAATCATGTATACATTGAATAAGGTTTTAATCATATCGCATTCAATTCCAAAGGAACTAAAGTAGTGGTTACAAAAGTCTTGTCTTTTGTTTTTGAAAAAACGAAAGACGAGAATAAATATTTAGGACAAAAAAAAAATCATGTTATGAAATTCATCAGCAGAAATTATGTTTAGCAGTGAGTTTATTCAATTACAATCCTTGCTTATCATGATCATAATGATACATCCCTATGAGCACATGAGTTCAGTAACTTTAATTAGAATAGGGAAAACAGCATGTATTATCAACTGTTTTAAGATAACTTGCTGAAGCAAACTACCGTTTTAACCCTTACTCTATCAGCACTCTTTTGAAAATGCGCTCGGGAGGCGGGGGCCAAAACCCAAAACGGCGATAATATCGCCGCGTGGTGATTATCAAGGGTCCTCTGTTTTAAGATATGCTGCCTATATTTTCGGGTTGGCGCATATGTTGCGGGTTGATTAAACTCTACCAGCACTCTTTTGAAAATGCGCTAACCCAAAACGGCGATAATATCGCCGCGTTAAATGGGTCAACGCATGTTTTCCATATTTCTTGCAAATTCATGCGGATAATGATGTTACTGAAGTTTTCATCATAGCTTAAATGGCTTGAGAAACAATGTTTTACACAATACAATGTAATCATCATCATCATCATCATCATCATCATCATCATCATCATCATCATCATCATCATCATCATCATCATCAGCAGCAGCATCATCATCATCATCATCATCATCAGCATCATCATCATCGTCATCATCATCATCATCATCATCATCATCATCATCATTATCATCATCATCATTTGGCTGCGGAGCAGGCGATAACAAGATCTGTCCATGCACAGCGATCTTTCGCAAGTGTGGCTAACTGTTCTGCTTGGATGTCTTCATCATACCCTAACACACTTTGAATCTAGTTAAAATAAGAGGTGCGTGTACGTCCCGGTCTTTTTTGCCATAAGTTGGAACGTAGCAAGCTGGTTTTCGTCAATGGAGAAGCTGCGTCCAACAGATCCACATTCTTAGAATGATCATGAATTTCAATATTAAGCATATCTTCAGCAGGCTCCTCCTCTGGGAGACGAAGGATGTGGCCCAAGAATCTCAACTGGCGATTTCTTACACAGTGGATAAGAAGCTCAGTGTTGGTCATGTCGTATATGCTGGCATTTGAGATACGATTGTTCCGTTTGATATTTAGCATAATCCTAAAGCACGAGGTGGCAAAATCGTTGATTTTGCACTCCATTTCCTAAGAAAACACCCAGAATTCACAGCCATATAGGAGGATAGTCACGCAGGTAGCGTAGAATAATTTCACTTTTGAAGAAATGAATAGTTTACGCCTTCTCCACAGACGTTCCTATTTCTATAAGACGCACCATGTTAATGTCTTTCGTCTTTTTAGGTCGCTTGCAGCAGGTGCCATTTTGGAAGCAAGATATTTGAAATCTAAAACATGGTTGATGGGTTCACCGTATTCTTGAAATGTTGGATGGGGGTGGAAGTTAACAGTCTTATTCTCACTTTTGGGTACACTTATTATAATTCCAAGATCTTCTGCTGCGGCTTTAGTTCTTGTCAACTGGGCCTGTGTCCAGGGAATAGTGGATTCCGACAGGGCAATGTCATTAGCAAGATCCAAGTCGTTTATCATTTTAACTGTATAACGACTGGAGCAACGGGGATATGTTACAACTCTAGAGTCAAGATCAGGGTAGCCTTCTTTGGAACAAAGTCTACTAACACTATGAATAGGAATGGAGCCAGAACTCTGATGGACACATCAAAGAATCAAATATGTTGCCATCTACCATTACTGCACTTTTTGAGTTGTTGTATAGTGCGCTTATGGCGTTGAACCACAGCTTCTGGTATTCCCTAATGTCGTAACACATGGAACAGTTCTGTTGAAGGAATGAAAGGCCTTATTGAAGTATATGAATTGACTGTAAAAGGAAACTGGTAATATGAAATTCATGATCATTCTAAGAATGTGGATCTGTTGGACGCAGCTTCTCCATTGACGAAATCCAGCTTGGTTGTTCCTTAAAATCGGGTGTACGTGATCTCGGATTATATTATTCTATCAGCAGACTCTTGTTGACAGAAAAGATATTTTCCAATAGTTGTTCATGAGACAAAGTTCTTCCTACTTGGGTAACGGGACAATATGGCCAGTGGTACGTTTGCTGGGTGGTGTTAGAGTATTATACACTTTTGTGCAAAAGCTATGGATTACGTCTGCCATTGCATCCCCGCCATTTCGGGGTGCTTCAGATGTGATTGCGCAGTTAAGACCTGTAACATTGTTGTACTTCATTTGGTGAATGGCTTTCAGTGTCTCCTCACGTGTTGGGGAAATGTTTGATTGGTAAGTCCTGGGCAGCAGGTTGAGGCAGTTCAGAAGGTGGATGTCCCATGCTGCTGTTGAGCAGAGAGCTGAAGTATTTCATCCATTTTGCAAGGAGATCTTTGTCACTTGTTGGTGGAGTACCATTTTTTTTCTCCACCTTGACACTGGGTTTCTTTCCTTTGCCAGGGAGGCCATGGGTGAATTTCCATGTGGTGGTGTAGTCTCCAGTCAAGTAGGTCAGTCTGAGATCTCCCATCTACTTTTTTAGCATAGCGGATTCATCTGTTTTGTATGACTCATTTAGGCTGCTTTGAGCCTCTTCCATTTTCTCTTGACTGTTTAGACTTGATATTAGATATCTACTTTTGGCCTCGTCCCTCTCCGTCTTTAAGTGCCTGAATGTGTCAGTCACTCAGCTTGGCATGCAGTATGATCTGAGGTAGCCAACTACTTTTCTGCTACTTCTGCGGCAGTATTTGTGAACTGATCGTATATCTGTGTTATTGTAGTATATGTATCCTTACACTGTAGGGCTTCGAATCTGTTTGACAATTCGAGCTGAACTGTTCTCTTTTAGAAGCATCTCGAACCTTTTCCAGTCAAATGTTGGTCTGTTGCAGAGTTTCCCTTTGGTGGTTCTCAGGCTGCAAACGAGCAAGATACTGACAATCCGGTAATCAGAGTCTAATTCTTCTTAATTGTAGTTACTTAGTTTCTTAGTAACTCTTCAAGTTCCTTCGGGAGTTAAACCGTTTGATGTTTATTAATATGTGGTCCAGCTGATGTGGCGATACTGCTGGATGCATCCATGTCCATTGCCGGTTTTTTTAATGTGGAAAACTCATTTGCGCTGAACGAAGTTTGTGTTCCTCACACACGTTCACAAGTCTCTCACCATTGTTGTTTGTGGTATCATAGAAACAGTGGCGTCCAATAACTTCAGGGTGTATCCATGACTGTCGATTCCAACCCTTGCATTAAAGTCCCCCGGGACCAGGTGGATGTTGTGAGTTTTGACCTGTTCTAAATGGTCCTTGAGGATGTTGTAGAACTTATTCTTGTCTTCAGAGGACGCACACTCAGTGTGAGATTGATGGCTGTCACAGTAAGCTTGGGTTGCCATGAAAAGTTGCAGTGATAATCATGTTGGAAATGTAGTTTACACTTTGTACACACATATAAATGTGTTTTGACATCAGTATACCTACTCCACCTTATCTCTGGTCTGTGGTTGAGCTGTAAACTAACATCCAGTTCTTATCATCTGACCATAACTCTTCAGTGGGATATAAACCATAGCTGTAAATCTAACCATACAGGATTACCTTTTTTCTATGTTCAAACACTTTGATACAAAATTATGCTGGTGGTTATTTCCGGTTCTTTAATATGCTTTTAGACAATTTCGATTGCCCGTTGTGCCAAGAGATGTCAAACAATTGTGCCTAATTTAAAATTTAAAAAGCAGCAAAATATATGTAGTAAAAGATTATACTAGATATTTAGATGGTACAATTCGTACAAGATGATTTGGGAAGACAGGTCAGATGAAAATAAACCATCAAAAAGACTTCAATCGCTTTGAAATCAATAATCCATAAACCGATATAGCATCGGGCATCTAACTTGACACATTTATTCGTATTTGAGAATACCACGTTGACACCAACGATGCCTGTCAAATAACAACCGACTCTAGCATCAACCTTAAGTTTCCCGCTGGTCAATAAAGCTTTTAAGAAGTCTGATTTTCCCCAAGGTTTACTTTTGACATTGTCAGTGTCACTTAGATGGTTTTTCTCACAATCGTATGATACTTACCTCCAAAATTATCTTTCATTACAGATACTTCTGCAATAAGAAGTATTTTAAGATAATCTATACAAACTAACTAGGAATATATCCTGCCAAAGTTACATGCTATTGTGATTGAAGGCTTAGGGTGTTAAGAAGTCAGTATCAATCTTATGTAGTGGTTGTCCAAAATGGATACAAAATGCAGTCTTTCGCATTATACAGGCAGAGATTTTCTTCGGGTTCTAAATAAGGAATACTCATTGAGGTTCATCGAAATATTTTACCGTAGAAACGAGCTTCTTCATTACTCTATCAGTCAATAGGTTTGTTTTTTCATCAGGCAATCTAATCTGTCGAAGTAAATTTCACAAATATTCGAAAAGTACCGTTGTTGTTTTCTAGTTAAGGCGGTGCGAAGAAAAGACCAATCAAGAGCCAGGTGTAATGTTTCAAGCGGGTTGTCTCTAATCATGATGGTAAAGATCCAACAGCTATCTATACAAATCAGCTACTCCTCTTCACATGAGGATTAAATGATAATGGATTTGCAGTAGAAAATAGTGAGCTAAAGGATTTAAAAAACAATGGATTTTATTAGAAAATAGAGAGGTGTTTTCGGTCATACACTACAAAAATTTCCTAACAATATGATCTAAAATTTTGCAAACTTGAACATCTTTAAATCTGAATGTGTGAACTTCTCACTCCTATTGGCGTATGTGTTCATTGAAAATTTCATGACATAAATGATAAGTCAAATAGATCTAAAGGTGTATCTGTTGTTCATTTCCTCACTATTAAAGTATGGGAATTTGAAGAGGAAAACACTGTTTATCGTAATTTCGTCCATTTCCAAACCATTCTTTTAAGGAAACAATTGTTGTTTCATCCATACGACATAGGAAATAAGCTTATAAGAATATAACATATGATAATGTCTTAATTTGACCAAAGTTATCAGATATTGTAGGTAGAGTATGTATTCACTATTAAAGGCTGCGATCCTTTGCAGTATTGCAATAACGTAATATGAGGAAAAGCGTCATTTAGGTGTAGGCTTTTGCATTATTACAACCCACTAATAGTAACAAAACACTTTCCCATTTCTGTATTACTCCATCACAACATATCTTTGCGTTTCCTCCTCACATTAATCTCTACGTAACTGAATGTCACTGATCAAGCAAGGATTGGCCCATAACTTTGTTTAGTTTGCTCACGAGACCGTGAGATTGATAAAAGTGTACATAAGTCATTCTTAAACAGACATATATATATTTTTCTAAATATGCAAGACAATCCTGTCTTACGGTTCCGTCTCTTTCAGTTGTTTATGATCACTCAAACATGCCTTCTGCTTCGTCTGTAAATATATCTCTAAATACAATTATATTTTTTTACTTTAAAATGAGAAAACATGTTTCCCATTCGTTTCGCCACTTAATGTTTAAAATATCAAAGTTCACTCACACAATAAAGTACGGGAGTTCTCATATGTAAAGTAGTCTTGCATTATAGGGAAATAAGTAATATGAGCAAAATACTATCTTCATACAAGTGTCGGTCTACTTCGCCGCGTACATGAGAAAGCCACTGATTTGAGCAGGAAATGTATATATCTGCATAAGACACTGTATTGTTCAAGGTGAGGGTTCTGAAGAATTTCACTGGTATGTGTTTCTTGAGAACACTCGAAATGAAAGGCATGAGAGAATTTAAGTTGGGCTGCATTGCAAAACACCTCTTAGTTTCGCCCATAGTTTTACAGAAACACTCGCGTACCTTAATTCATTACAATTTACCCGTTTCAAGTGACGGGAATATCGTTGAACATGATTTGAAGGTTTGTAGTTTGAGAAGAATGTCACTGTTGAAGGCGCTGTCACATTTCTATCTAAGAAATAACATTTGTATCCAATACTATTACTTTGGGTATAATGGAGTATTTTACTGGTGAAACCTTCTTCAATGAGTTGTCAAAAACCTACGCTAAAAGCAGTATTATTTTTTGAAACATTGGTGGTAAATTGTTGAAATTAATGTTTACGACGGGAATTGAACCAACCCGGTACCTTTCGAATACGATCATGGCTCCTTAACCACTGCATCTCTGATTCAGGTTAGGTATGACACAATCTATCAGATTTTCTCAACTTTAAATATCTATGAGAGGTAGCAACAATTTCAGCTTACATGGACGAAATATGTGCAAATTTTGGCATTTTGCCTTTGTTTTGGTCTATTTGTGTGAAGTTTGCCTTGAAAAATTAACCTAATATGGCACTACAAAATCCAAACTTGTTCGGAGGGCTATAATTGTTTTATCATTTCTTGGAGATACCAAACACCTACCGATTATCTCCGAAGTACTTATAGCGGACGTAATAGATAATAATACGTTTTGATGTCAGTTGTTGCTAAAATGTCCATGTTTTTATTCTTTTTATTGCCTATCGCAATCAATTTTATCATTTTGTTTTGCATAGGCAGTTAACAATTATAAATAAGACTCCTTGGGTCATTTTAGCTAAAACATTCCCTCATTTGTAATGACTTTAAAATTAATAACAAGAACAAAATGGAATTCATTATCTCTGAATAATTTAAGATATTAATGTAGTAGAACTTCCGCTTGCCATGTGGCAATCTCGGGCTCACTTCCCCGATAGACCTGTCATGTGTCTACTTATTTATTTTGTTCGTTATCATCCTCAGACTGCTATAACAAGATTGTTTAAATGGCTGTGTCGTCGTCATATCCTGAACTTGTTCTTCTTGTGTATCAAAAAAATTGACTTTGACTTTTCGGAAATGATTCAAAATATAGGTCATTCCGTATTTACTTCCTGCACAAAACAATCACTAGGCAGTGGAGATACTACTGTACCAGGGCCCGTGTGGAAATTGCAAATGCTGGTATGAAATTTTTCTCTGGCTTCAAACACTTGCATTTTTGTTTTCTACCATCTATAATATTAGCAACTGCCTTTACATTAAGGTTAGCTACAACATCAATGTCGGGTAGCTACGACTCAAAATCACCACTCTACTAACCTGCCTCAATATATATAACGCTACTACATGGTTATTTCCATTAAGGCTTTTAACGTTTGTATGAAATTCTTAAGCGCATTTTGCTCTTGTTGATTTGCGAATTGGGCAACTGAACAGTAATATGTATGAATTTCACTTAAGCGAGCTAATCAGATGTACAGTCACGTCCACGTTGAGTCTGGTATTTCCGCACCAAGACGTGATTTTAACAAATAGTGCTTAGGCATTTCTTTTACTGACAAAAATTTGTTTGTTGAACATGTTATATCGTTGATGACTTTCGCTCAATCATATTAAAAATTCTGCTTTTGATCAAAATCAAATCTTCTTAAGCATTACGATAGGTTACTAACAAATATTTCGGTAGGATAGGCTACGGTGGTAATTAATGTTGTTATTAGCATCATTGTGATTATTATGGTTACAATAACTAATACAACAAATATATGTGTTTATATATATATTAACCACGCCAATTTGGTCAAGTGTCTGTCTCTTGCAAACATATCACTGGTTCACGCCTATTGAAATAAAAATCCTAAAACTAGAAGATAGATTTGATATTGGAGCAAGATTTGAGCCCAGACCGTCTGTGTTTAATATCCAAACCATGCCCTGATGAAAAGTTAAAATAAACGTTCTGATATTTTGAAAAATAATATAAATACTTTTAGCCGTCTGTAGTTTTTTCATGTATCACACACTATGACATAAACTCACAATTATCAAACCAAATATGTTATTTGAAATCACTAAAGAAACACAAGGCTATCTTCAGGATAAAATGTCTTTTTCTTACCTTTTTAAGCAACTAAATTGTAGATATCAATAAACCGAAAACAAAATTAATGCCATCAATACTCAATTGGTAAAACAGCCACTCCCCTTTTTTCTTTAATATTACTATTTTTGATATTTCTTTAGTAGAATAAAATATTAACCAAAACATTTTGTTTCAAATAACGTCTGGCATACGAATAAACCGATTCCATAGTGACGGGATACTCTTGTCGGCACAAGTGTCTGTACGTGATGGTTGTGAAATAGATAACAGCTTCATAACGCCTGGAATGAGCTCGTCAGATATACCCATCATAACCATTTTTTTGCAAATTTGTGTTAGTAAGGAAAGATTTTCGTTAGGATTAAACCTAAATTTTAACATGCAACTCATGATTAATGATGCTTCACTACAGAATACATGTTAACAACATGTACACCAGGCATCTTTTAACATCCCAAAATCCATTGCCGACGCTTCTGCACACAAGAAATTAGAGAGACAAAACGAATTTGCAGAACACAACGAATTAATCGAAAACAAAGTATGGATAAAAACTAAGCAAAGCATGCAACACTTTGCAAGGACATTTGAAAAAAGGTAACGGCAATTTTTTTTTAAACAATCCCCTTTAAAACATCTTTTGTCTCTGAAAGTATTACATCTACAAGGAAACGTGCAAAGAGAAGATTTCAAAGAAAGCGAAATAATCGGAACTCAGACATATTTATTGGTCAGAACTTAAACAGATCAGTAGTTGAAACACAACAAGAAGTTATCCCGGACTTGAACCAGTTAATTTGTCTAACAAAGATATATCACAAGATGAAAAGAAACTACTTTCTAAAGGACCTTTCTTCTGCCCAGAACCCAAGGATGTTAATTGGATTCAAACAAACACCGATTTAAAAAAGTTAAAAAGGCGCATTCGGCTTGCAGTTTATTTCCATTGGAGAGAGGAAGTGGACACAGACACTTCACAGAGGCCATTAGAATTCCTGAAGGTACCATCCAAAAGCAAATAGCAAAATCCCAGCACCCGAAAGTAGAACTATTTCTTTCCAATATTCGCAAAGACATTTTCAACCCTAGCAATCTTAGAAAACCCGTGGACAATCTAAGTAAAATGGAGAGAGTGGCAATCAGAACATTACGTAATGATAGTAGAATAATTAGAATTCAAGACAAAGGTTCTAGATTTGTAATTTTAGAAAGAGACGATTGCGTAGCCAAAATGCAAATCTAGTTACACAACAGACTTCATTATGACCAAATAGACATTGATCTTTTAGGTAACTTTATGTCAAGTGTAAGTAATTGGTCAGACAGGTGGTTTAAAAAGAAACGATTTAGTGAAGAAATAGTTCAGTGGATCACGGAGGTCAAACCCAAAGCTGATGTAGCACATGGTAATGTAAAAACTCACAAACCAGGCAATCCATTTCGTTTAATCACTTCTTGTTGTGGTT
The DNA here is from genome assembly GCA_020152595.1 of Chiridota heheva. Lineage (NCBI taxonomy): Eukaryota > Metazoa > Echinodermata > Holothuroidea > Apodida > Chiridotidae > Chiridota > Chiridota heheva. The sequence continues at coordinate 982,568 of JAIGNY010004163.1, forward strand.
CGGCCATAGAAAGGCTTTCTGCCTTCACAGAATTGTATTTATAGCCCTTAATCCAAAACCTCCCATCCTTCATCAAAGATACCACTGACTTACTTAACAAAATTGAAGAAGTCAATAAGTCAGGGCCTCTACCCCCCGGGCACATTGCTAGTTTCTTGGGACGTCGTAGCGATGTTCCCCAACATTGACAATAAATTAGGTATGTTTGCTGTAAAGAAATATCTTAATACCAGAAAAGTCTAGTTCCCGGCCACACAATGCATTGTGAAGGCTGTCGAAATCTGTCTCAGCAGTAATAATAGTTGATTTGGGGATCATCATATTCTTTAAAAACACGGCACCGCTATGGGCCCAAGAATGCTTGTAGTTATGCTGATTTAGCTTTGAGAGAATTAGAAGAGCAGGCAAAATCAAAAGGGCCTGTGAGACCCAATTACTGGTGGCGATATAGGGACGATATTGCAAATATTTAGACTTAGGGAGTCCTAATTTGTTAGAGTTTATTAACTTCATTAATTCACTATACCCTACCATTCAGTTTGAATAATCAACCCCTTGCTTAAACGTTCTAGACTTAACACTCCGCATCAAAGAAAGCTACATTAAAACAGATGTGTATGCTAAACCCACTGACAGTCATTTGTATTTGTCATTCAACAGTTCTCATCCATCGCATTGTAAAAATGCCATCCCGTACGATGTAGTCCTTAGGCTTCGCCGTAATTGCTCACCCGATCATCTGCTGGAAGCTAGATATCTAGAATACAAGAATTACCTAAATTCCCAAAACTACAGACCGGATTTGATAGACAAACAATTTAATAGGGCCACCAAAGTGAACAGACTTAAGCTACTGCAAACTTAACCTAAACCTAAAGAAAATAAATTTCCGCTTGTTATAGACTTCAACCCCCGCTCCTTGGTGTTTCCTAAATAATGCCAAATCATTTACCATTACTAGAAACTGCAGAAAGTCTACAAGACATTTTACCCAAAGGATCAATAATCCCAGCTTCAGAAGAACAAAAAAGCTGAAAGAAATTCTTGCCCACTCTAACCTCAAACCCACACCTTCAAGTGAGAATAAGATAAAAGGCTATTCAAAATGTGACGGAAAATGCGATTTGTGCCAGAACTGCTCGCAAAAAACTAACACCATTCAAAGCCATGCCACTGGACGCCATTATAAAATCAAACAAAATATGACTTGTACTACATACGCAATGCCATCTATCTCATCACATGCTTAAAATTTAAACTTCAATACGTGGGCTCAACATCAACACAATTTAAAGTGCGTTTTCGCAATCACAAATCTGCGATGGTTACCAACAAAAAGACCTGTGAAGTTGCTGTCCATTTTTGTCGTACCCCCAAGACCTTACCGACTTTCAATTCATCCCATTTAAAAGAATTCTAGATTCTCAAAACACCGAAAGAAAGCTGCTTACACTAGAGGTATATTGGACAGCCCAACTACACACTTTGCACCCATACGGACTTAATTACGTTACTTGTTGTTATTTTCTTTCTATTTAGTTTCCGCTCTAGTAACTTTTTCCACATTATTATAGTCTTGTTATATATCACTTTCTTGCATTTCTTTAACCTATGAAGGTCGAATGACCAAAACGTCTTGCTTTTTAAAGTTTTTATTAAAGTTGCTCTAAGGAGTGGTTGCAAGCTGTATTTTCTTGTTTTGAGCAACGTATTCAATTTATATATATATATATATATATATATATATATATATATATATATATATATATATATATATATATATATATATATATATATATATATATATATATATATATATATATATATATATATATATATATATATATATATATATATATATATATATATATATATATATATATATATATATATATATATATATATATATATATATATATATATATATATATATATATATATATATATATATATATATATATATATATATATATATATATATATATATATATATATATATATATATATATATATATATATATATATATATATATATATATATATATATATATATATATATATATATATATATATATATATATATATATATATATATATATATATATATATATATATATATATATATATATATATATATATATATATATATATATATATATATATATATATATATATATATATATATATATATATATATATATATATATATATATATATATATATATATATATATATATATATATATATATATATATATATATATATATATATATATATATATATATATATATCTGATATATATCCGACATATATATATATATATATAAATGGGTAGAGTGAGCAAAATCATCCTCGAAAGGATTAATGATGCGCTCCGCAAAGCCACAAACGCAAACCAATGGCGAAGTACGAGCGCGGTTATTCAATGGTTCAACAGCATGCCAAACAAAGAAACCAAAGCCTTCTTAGTTTTTGATATCGTTGACTTTTATCCGTCAATTTCCGAACGCCTCCTATCAGACGCCATCACGTGGGCGAAACAATACACCGCCATAACTCAGACCGATATAGACACTATAGCTCACGCCAGAAAATCAGTCCTCTTCAACAACGGGAAAACTTGGCAAAAGCGCAACACCACCAACTGCTTCGACGTCACCATGGGGAGTTTCGATGGTGCGGAAACTTGCGAACTGATCGGCTTGTACATCTTAGCATCCCTCAAACAGAAGTTCGATAGTAACAACATCGGACTCTACCGTGACGACGGTCTTGCGGTTTTTGAGACACAATCAGGAAGAGAAGCAGATAAATTAAGGAAAAGGTTCATAGCAGCATTCAAAGAATTTGGTCTGAGGATTACGATATCGACTAACCTCAAAACCGTTGACTACCTCGACGTAACAATGGACCTAAATACTGACAATATCGCCCTTTCAAAAAGCCAGAAGACCAGCCACTATACATAAACGCCAAATCAAATCATCCCCAAACATCATCCGCCACATACCAACAACCATAAGCAAAAAGAATCTCAGAGCTGTCATCTAGTAAACAAATGTTTGAAAACGCCGCACCCACCTATGATGAAGCCCTAAGATCCAGTGGATATGCCGAGGGCCTCACATACATGGAACCACCGCAACATCAGCCACCTAAGAAAAAGCGCCGCCAAAGGAATATTATTTGGTTTAATCCGCCCTATAGTAAGAGTGTCAGCAGCAACGTGGGGGCTGTATTCCTTAAACTCTTACGCAAGCACTTCCCACCCTCGCACAGATTACACAAAATATTTAATCGGAACAACGTAAAAGTCAGCTACAGCTGTATGGGTAGCATGACAGTTGGCAAAATACAAAATAACCCCACTAAGAAATGCAATTCAAGCAGATCCTGCCTGGAGAATGCAAAATACAAAAACCCTAAAAATTTGTTCCAGCAAATCATAACCACAAACTAAAAATGACCACTTATCTTAATTAAAATAACCAGAACCCCAATAAGGACTTCATCCAGCATGATACTCAACACCAACTTCCCAACCTGCCTGGAGAGAATGCATTTAAAGGAAATTTGATCCTAATGACCGCCATTGTGTACAAGCAGCTAATGAGTAGTACACCACAATAACACAAGCCACTCATACATAGGCATGAGCGGGGTTCTTTTAAATTGAGATATAACAACCACACAAAATCTTTCCGAAATAAACGTTATGCTAATGATACGGAGTTATCGAAGTTCATATGGGACCTCAAGGACAGCGAAGAATGTTACTCAATTAAATGGTCGATTGTGAAACATTCAAATACAGCCCGTAGAGGCACTTCCGCACAATGCAACTTATGCTTAGAAGAAAAGCTTGCAATTGTCTCTTCTATCTCAAGAAAAGAGAACTTGCTTAACAAAAGAACAGAGCTGGTATCGAAATGCCGTCACCAAGGTGCGCTGAAGCATGCAAGACAAAGAGAGCCAAGCTAGGTTTATGTTTAGTACCACACTTGCCTGATGAACGCGAAAGGGCGTGAAACTTAAAGTAGCAAGTTTAGATTCGTTATCATTAATATTCTAGCTCTGCCCTGTGTATTGAGCACTTTATCAACCAGAATTAATATAACTCGTATATATATATATATATATATATATATATATATATATATATATATATATATATATATATATATATATATATATATATATATATATATATATATATATATATATATATATATATATATATATATATAAATATATATATATATATATATATATATAAATAAATAATATATATAAATATATATATATATATATATATATATATATATATATATATATATATATATATATATATATATATTTATATATATATATATATATATATATATATATATATATATATATATATATATATATATATATATATATATATATATATATATATATATATATATATATATATATATATATATATATATATATATATATATATATATATATATATATATATATATATATATATATATATATATATATATATATATATATAAATTGAATACGTTGCAGAAACTTGCTTGGTACTCCTTCTGGAAGGCACTTGCTTGGTACTCTTTCTGGAAGTTGAAGCAAATGTGGAGAAGTTTTACAGTCCCGCATTTAACCAAGATAAAGCTATTTAACTAAACTTCTGTACGGTTTTGAATCTTGGATCATCTCACAGGATAGGGAGAATAAACTAAATTCCGTTGTTTTTAGTGAAATAGAAGGATATTTCATATTTACGAGGAGAGGTTGAAGTAAGGCTACGAGAAGATTACAATATCGCTTTTAATCAATGTTTACGCTATGAAATCACATTCTTATTTTCATCAGTGCATTATCTTACGAAGAAACATTTTTGTATGTCTGAATTTGACCCTTAGACAAAAATCATGTTATAGAATAATGCTTAACAACAGACGTTTAGGCTATGTTTAAAACACAGTCATTTATACTCTATCTAACACCACACCCCTGATACATCAGGTCAGAACTCGATATGACTGATATTTTGGGCCACATACTTATGTCGTGGGGTCTAGGGCCCCGCCTTAGGGCCCCTAGTGGTTTGAGCGGAGAAGCCCTGGTAGGGGTCCGGGGGGCGAAGTTTCTGGAAGCTCTACTATTTTAGGCATTTTATGGCTGATATTTTATCTAAAATCAACACAGATTTACACGCCAGTATCACCCCAAAACAGCATGGAAATCTAACTATTTAGGCCCCTATACGTTTCCATTCTTCGTGGGGACTTTTTGATTTAAAACTGAAACACTAGCGTTTATTTAGGTACCATTTGTTTTGAAATACAGAACAAGAAAAAACGCAAAATACTTTTTTTTTATTCACTATTGACCCACAAATATTTTGCTTCGTATTACCATGGATTATCTCTACAAACACTCTTATTAACTTTATCTTGTACCAGTCACTTCACAATTGATTATGAAGCCATTGGCCTATGAAAATCTTAATTAAATGATAGCAACACCTCATTCCCAACATCAGTTTCAGACTTTCTTGGGGATCCTCTCTTGCTTCAGTATGGATTTCTGCCTCAGAATCCCCAGTCCGGGTCCGCTGATACTTGGTAGGCCTAAAAGTAAATGATGAGCTTTATCTGTACTGACTGCCGTAGCTTTCGCGCTCTTTCATAATCTTGATGCAGCTGCGGCTGCCACAAACGGATTAACTGGGGCATTGACAGTTGCAAATGGTATATGCACTCCTTTTGAAAATAGATCCCTATAATATTTCACATTATGGATTTTCAGATAGTCATCATCAAATTGTCAATTACACAGTCCACAGTGTAACCTAATTCTGACAGGCTTTTGGGGTTTTTACTCCATCCTGACCGTGACAAAACTTGCTTTCTCGTAATTGTTATACCAGGGATTTCTTATGATTATACCATTCGAATGAACGAAAATTACGTAATTGATGAAAAGTGGGACTCGGAATATCCTCTACTTACTTGCAGCAGCCACGGGTTGCTGTGATTATTAGGGACGAGGGCTTATCTAATCTCTTATATTGTAAAAGTGGTTGAAACTATAGCTTCAATTGTGATTCAATTCAACAAGTTGAAAACAAGATCTGCAGTCTTGTACAGACAAGGAGTTAGTTGATGTGTTTAATCATATGAATACTTCTTCCTCTGTAATTTGAGAACGATGAAATGTAAATGTGCATTGATTAGCGATAAACGTGGGTTAATGAAGTTTTGTTTTTTAAAGTTATGAATAATTAGGTTTCCCGACAAAGTTCAAATTTCTCCGACATAACAATATTTTTGGCATGGCTTTTATTTCTGATTGTTCATCTCATTAGGGAAGATCGGTGAAAAATTTCCGACAAAGTCACCATTTTCCGACAAAAATCGCGGTTGGGGTGTGACACCTCCATCCCACCCGTCCCCCGTAACCCTAACCCTAAGCCTGCCATCTCGTCGCAAAAGGAAACCTCGTTAACGTCAACTAACATATAATCAATAATTGTTAGGAGACCAGAATGATTTTTTTAAGGGAAACAATATTCCTGAGCTTGCACAGGATCGTGGTAATTGGAAGAAATTTGTTGTCGCCTGCACAACAGCTACTGCTGCTGCTGGTGATGGTGATGGTACTGGAGGTGATGGTAATGGTGATGATGATGATGATGCTGCTGCTGCTGCTGATGATGATGATGATGACGATAATGATGACAATGACGATGACAATAACGACGACGACGACTACGACGACGACGATGGCGATGACGACGACGACGACAATGACGATGACGATGATGATGATGATAATGATAATGATGATGATGATTGTACAATTTTGACTTTCAAGCTTCCATATACATCCTTCGTGCTTAGCGCAAAACCCAATAGCAAAAATTATTCAACATGTCAAATAGCATATTAAGCTTTTTTCATGAATTACTATTTTGCTTTATTGTACATCGATGTTTAAGAATGACATGCGATTTCGGCTTACGTTGAATTTTTCTAATTCCAATCGATTTAAGTAGTCCCTCGTTATCTGTTTTATTTGTTTCATTACCATTGCACCAGTACATTGGCACGGCTGTGAAGAAATGTTGTTTATCTCAAGATTTACAGTGCCTGTTTAATCAAGCTAAAACACATGTGTTAGAAAAATATTGATAGCGCTTTAGAGCACATCCTTTGATGTTGTTGTTTTTAAAGCGCAGTTTTATCAAATGAATGGGAATAGTAATAAGCATTGTTGTTTCCTCCACGGTTTACCTACACAGTTTATTATGCAGCAAACGTTAGCAGTTTAATTTCAAATTCCACAAAGATATACATGTGAGTTTTCAGCTTTCCATGTTGGTTATCAAGTGAAATTGAAACATACAACATGCATGGAAAACAATTCTTCGGTCCAAATATATGCCCTACTATAAGGTGTAACTTTTTATACCCTGCAATTGTTAATATGTTACAAACACTGCGTCAGAAAATCTTACGTGTGAGTAATTGATTCAAACATTTATTCAAGCACACTTTGATACAGAGTACAGATATATACAGTTATACAATATGATACATACAATGAAACAAAGATATTGATACATACATTTATTAATTACAAAAGTGGCTTAGGAGCGCCACACAGGAAATTAGAGTAACTTATAAACGTGTGGCCTCCAGAACACAAAACACATAAACGAACACCCAATTACTTTCCTTGTACAAAACACCAATCCAATGCAGGTTAACTCCCCATCTATACCTTCATTTCCGTGAGTTCTAACTCCCCGAAAATTCAAAATCAAAATTAGATTGAGAATTCCAAAGCCAACCAGATTCAAACAAATGTTAATGTGCGAGAGAGTAAATCACAACTTTTCTGTTATTAAAGTTTTTTGCTATAAGGGGTTAAAACAAAGTGCTGTTTATAATTGCGAGATTTGCTCTTGAAATATTTCTGTTTGAACCATTAACAAGGTGACTTATCTCAAAATTTGGGACAAAATATCATGAATGAAAAATAATAATGTAATGAAATTATTGTTTGGAAGTATAACAAGTAAGACGCTGTTTCTTTTTTGAAGTTTAAAAAATAAAGGCTATGAAAAGTATACAGTATACCTCATGGAATACTATGTAGATCAATAAATTGCATGGACGAATTAGCGTCTACTTAAAAGGGAGAAATAATCTGAAGGAAAGAAAATTTAGATGTGTTCATTAGATTATATGAATCTATGAATCTTGATTTTTTTTTGACAACAGTCAGAACAGTTTTGCGTCTCCCATTACGCCTATTATAAACATCCGCCTCGAAAGCATGCTCTCGAGTTTTCGCTCCATCATGTTCTATTTCTGTCGTAAAGATAAGATATATGATATGTTTGTCTCATATGTTGTTTTGTCTAATTCTACATAGCTCATGACGACAATAAATCGATTTAGATACATTTTTGATAAAATGTTATCTCATAACGGTGAATACATCACTTGGTGTACATTATCTAATCTTCATATGATTTTTGAAAAACCTTATTTCTATTACAAATGTATTTCTGTGACGTTTATAACGGATATGTGAAGCGGACACTATATTACGACAGTATTTTCTTAATTCGAAAATGATTTACAGCGATACAGCGACTTTTATTTCAAAATTATCTTTCGTTCAAAAGTGCGAGGAACTTTATCATTCACATGATTAATTTTTTCCCTAGGTTCAAGCTCAGACATAAAAAATCTCAAAACATGCCGTTAAGTAACATGCAGTGAGTCTGTATCGGCTATTCATCGTGCACTTTTTTGTAATGTTGGACACCTAGCGGCAACACTATGCGGCAAACACGTAATGTAATATGTTGTGATATAATTGAAAACGAAACTTTGAAAGCAGCGAAGCAGAAGCAGAATGATGATAGTTATAATTCGATATTATGAGGTATTACAAATTTGGCAGGAGCAATGTGTTGAGTCCTCTATACCACTATGCCTCGCTGTGCACTTTGTACTGTACTCAAGAAACGAATGGAGGTTGAAGCAAATGGGAAAAGAATCTTGTCGAATGTTGAAACCTTTTTTTGTTATATCATGAAAACACATTTCTGTCATCTCCTAAACCGCTCTGAAGATCACGTATTATCAGATAAATCAACGCCAACGCCAACACTCTCATATGCTGAATTAGATTTTCCTAGATTCAAAAAGGTAAAAAAGCCAAGTACTGGTTATTACTGATAATCTTTGATATCTTTTTGGCAGTATAGAGACAGCTGTAGAAGAAGGTATATTATTCCATTGCTTAGTACATGAACAAAACATCGTGCAATACATGACAGGATAATCTATCTTTAAGATTACAATCAAACTTTAACTTGATTGTGTCATATACACATGAATATTTACCTACGTGCTTAGTTACCACAAATACATCACCATCGTTTTGTTCCTCTTGTGTTTGTTATATATGCATCAATCAAAAAGCCATGACAATTACATAACATCATATACAAAACTACCTCCGGCAGCTCTTTCTATCCGATTATTTTTAATCGGATTCCCAACATTTGAATATCCTGATATATTTTGTCATGGGTTGAAAAATGCATTTAGCTTCATTTTATTTTTCCGTATGTTATAATAAAGAGCAATAAACTTTCATCATGGCACGGTCATGGCCAGGCCACAGATATTAGAGAAGCGCTTCTACGCATTGTTTTATTTTTTTTAAGTGCTTTTTGTCAAGACCACATTGTAAATGAATTTTAAAAGTTGATATGGGAATAGCAATGCAATGTGAAACTTTATAAAGAGGACATAGTATATATATTAAAAAAAAGGTTCGAAACGGTTATTGGATTAAACTCCCACTTTTTGATGAAAATCTTACACTTGTTTCAACACCTAATCTGATATTTTTGATAATTTTGGGTGAAAAAGGTAAACATTATGAAACAAGCAACTCAAGTGGTATACCATCGACGGCATTCCGTTATATTGTAGAGAAATGAGAAAAAAAGCTATAGTTATTAATACATCTCTCAAAACAACCCTCTTTTAGTTGTTGAAGATATGGTTGAAGAAATATCAAACGATCATGCTGGCAGGCAGAAGTGAAGTTTAGTTTAGTTTTTCATAGTGACTGTAAAGATACTGGATATAGTCTGCTATTGATTTGTGTTTAAATACGGAAAAGTAAAGTACATTGCCAATCCTGCTTGCTACTGTGTCCCGTTGGCGATAATCTATACGTATATATAGATAGCAAACAACAGCATAATCTTTATATAGAAAATATCATGCGATCCGTGTTCGTTTTTATATTCTGTGATTGCATTAATTGAAATTATTCTAGATATCAACATTCTATAATCTCACGTTATAAAACTTCCTTCATCGTAGCCTCAGACAGTCGATTTGGAAATAACCATTTACAAATGGAGGAATGGGGTAAAGATTGGCAGTGAACAGGATGTAAATTGAATGATTAAATGACCCTCTAAAAGACCCTCTAGACATGGTAAATAGTCTATTATATTTAAATCTACCTTCAAACAGACCCTACTTACCCTCACAAATCTGTCCACAGCAGATTGTGATTTGCATTTAGAATTGTAATAGCGATGATTCCCCATGGTTTAGCTATAATAAACGTTTCTTATGAGGCTCAACTCTGAAGCCTTTTTGCGTTGGCGGATGTTTTATTGTTTATTCTGGTTGATACCGATGCATGCAGAATGATAAACAAACGACAAATAAATCAATTGAATACAGTGTTGATTGCTTAACGGACGTGATGTCAATAGTCAGGAAAAAGTTTATTTTTTCTTTAGAGTCACGATAAGTAGTATACCAGATAAAGATGTGGTTACATTCTGAAATCCATATGAACAATCTTTTTATTCCCTAATGAATGTTTCCTTTATGGTTGATATCGTTTGGTGTTTAGACGATGATTCAATTTAAAACAAAATTGAGTAATTTAGGTTGGGTGTAATTGCAAAGTTTGAAACCAATTGAGAAGAAATAACCTGAAAGATTGTTTAATAATGGTTGTGGAAATTTGTTGCCAGCATGTGATACTGCTAGTGGGTACTAACTTAGGGATCCTACGTGGAATCAGTGATGAAATATCTAGTTGTCTTTCCTTCTGTCAAAGAATGAGTCACTTGAATAAAAACACAAACCTAGGGCCGAATATGTTCTTGGCTACCTCTACATAGAAGCTTCTTTCATACGAAGTTCGGGAATAAAAGTCATCCATTTATTTGTTGATGCGTTTAAAAAACATTGACCAATTTGCTGTCCCTATTTTGCAAATGAAAATTCAAGTGGCTTTACTGTTTTCCACATTGACAATGATTGTAGTTCGTGTCCATAAGACACAAACATACGAAGATCATTATTAACATAAGGCCCTGTTGAAGTAGGTGTGGCGTGAGATGCACATACTCTACGAGTAACAGAACGCAATTGAAGCCGTGTATTAAGCATATGAACCAAAATAGTTACATAAAATCTTTTGAAAACTTTAACTTTAACTTTGGAAATTTGAAACCCTGCTTTCATAATTTAGGAGGAATATTATGTCATAGAATTTTCGTTTATAAAACTATCATCAGGAATTTTTTAACTTATAAAACTATGATTGTGATCATGGCTTAAAAGGATCACGAACAAGCTTTTAATCATATTTGCTGTGAGTTATTTCGTTATGTGCTGATGAATCTCAATATGCGCCGGTGGAAATAGAGAGTAGCACTTGAACTACCCATTGAATCAACAAAATTTAATTAAATTTCGGTCGTTTTTATCTCTGCTCACTTGAAACCATCATTTTCCTTACATTTTTATGGAGAGACTTCAATATGAAATGTCACATTGTGGTTATTTTTAAACAATATCTCATGTGACGGAGAACAGTCAGATTTCCCAATTGGGAGTATAGACGTACTGTTAAAGGTTCAAGTAAACTCTGGATTTCAACTGTGGACATATCTTTGCGACAAAGAAGAACGGCTCAAGCAATTTGAAAGCAATTAGAATTGGTTGAGAAAAATTCCCCAGCGGAAAAACCTAGTTACATCGGCAACGATGTAACAATGCCAGACTTTTGTTTGAATTCTAGTTACTTACTCTTAACTTAAAGCTTGGCATACAAAACGTGACTTACTTTTAACTTAAAGGTTGACATATACAACGATCCTGACGTCAAAGGAAATTGGCCATGAATTTTTTTTAAGAATAACATGTTAAAGAGATAATATCATTGATGAAAAATACCCATACCTATAATGAAACGGATATCGGTATTATTTGTGATTCTTAGAGATCATTCGTTGTGTTTGATAGAAAATATCAAATGCTGACGAATTTGTTATCCTTTAAAATATGAAATGGAATGAGCTGGTGGG
>JAIGNY010004163.1:997500-1057500 GCA_020152595.1 Chiridota heheva
GTCTTCATTAAATTGTCATAAATTCAAATGTAGGAAATATATTGGTTGAAATGTCTGGTATAGTGGTAGAGGTTTGATAAAAAAAACCATTCTACCATAAACTACAATCTTGGACAAAATTCGTTAAAACACTTGGTGAAAAAATGTGATGTTTTTCATAAGGCTACTTTTCTATTGTAAATTATTCCACATTTAGAAATCAGAAACGCTGGATTTTCTTTTCTCTGTTGCTTCTTCAATCTCTACTTTTCCACTTATGATTAATATTATGGAATTTTAAGGATATATATATATATATATATATATATATATCTAAATCTATATACATATATATATTTATATATACACACACACACATATATATATATATATATACATATATATATATATATATATATATATATATATATATATATATATATATATATATATATATATATATATATATATATATATATATATATATATATATATATATATATATATATATATATATATATATATATATATATATATATATATATATATATATATATATATATATATATATATATATATATATATATATATATATATATATATATATATATATATGAATACAATATATATACTCATGTATGTATGAATAAAACAGCACGAAAGTCAATTTAACATATAATTCACTTTCTAATTAAAAAAGTGTTATCATACCATATCCAATTTATGCTGCTTTTGCTAGACTCATCGACTTCATGTTATACCCTGCGGTATTCTGATGAAATTATAACTCATTAACTAAATTTTTCATTTTACGAAGTATCGATTTACACTTCTTTACTCTTACCAAGGTTCCTTGCATAAATTACTCCTTACCATTATAAGTGTCTTGTCAGGTAGCCTTAATGTATATTTCAAGAAATGAATGTTTGCATACATACATTAATTGTTAGCACCCCAGTTCTTGTTTCATAAATTTCATGCACGTGGTGATGTTTCATCCCTTATCTCGCCTGACATTGTTTCTAACGCTGTGGTAGATTTTGATATGCTAATATATCACAGACCTGAACTTCAAACAATGCTAAATCAAAAGATAGCAATACAATCAAACGATAAAGTTGTCTAGAGTAGATAGCGCAATTGTATTTCATCTTCTGAGTAGTCATTTAAAGCTACAGCCCGTAATCACAAGTCACTAAAAGTGTTTAGTCATCGCTATTGACAAGTCATGGCCAAATCGATGTTTAACTTTTGCTGTTAAACGTGCCGTTTTTTTCTTTCAGTCTATATTGTATTTTCTTTTTTTATTGTATGCACTTTTTCAGGTAAATTAGAACAATTACAGTACATTTTACTTTCAAAGAATGAAGTCCCGTATAAATGCAACGCGTGTAGTATGACATTACCTGAAGTTTAACTCTACTGTTCATGGACGTATTATGTATGTTAGTGAAATTTAGAAAAACATCAAGCATGTAACACATGTATTGCATAACTACCTTGCTAAAGCTCCGATTGCCAAACATTTTTATCCTAAGTTACTTGTGTAAATCTGACATATATTACATCTTCGGGAGATAATTTATTACATGGCAAACTTGTTTATTATATTATGATATAATGGTTTCCAGGTAACATGAAGATAATTGAACATAACAAAAATAAGCCCAAGAAATCTTGAATCATAGCAAAGAAAACACTATCGATCCACGGAGCAGCAATGGTATTACTAGTTTTGCTATTATTTTAATTTCTAAGGCTGTTATAGAACAGTAATACTGTAGACCACAGGCAATACATAATCAAGTTTTAACTGACGGGATGATTTTTGGATGCAGATTTAGATTGAAATAATACGGTAGGATGTGTGTTCATCGATTTTGAAAGACAACAACAATTATGAATCTTGAAACATTAAAGTCACCACTATTGTGGCTTTAAGATGTGGAATAACCGTGGGTTTTACTTTTCTTTATTTCAACTTATTTCATACTTCATTATCTTCACCAAATTTTATCTTTGTAGCTGGTTTATGTTTTTCATGTATTTTATTTTGTGTATTAAAACTAATTTTTATTTAATTTCTTAATCAATCTATTAAATAGTAGTATAACCAACAAAGCCGACTAACTTAACAAGATGTGGAATAGCCATTAATAAATCAGCAATGCGCATTTTCTCAAGCACATTGAAAACAAAATGTCAGCATATTACTCCCTGATTTATATGTCCTACTGTTCGTTTATCATTGGGACCCCTGGTTTAATTCGCTAAACAGTCAGAGAACGTAAATCATTAGTAAGTAGAAAGTAATAAGTACAAAGTGCAAAATGATCATACTCATTAATATGATTTTTTTGATGCAAATGGTAATGTGTAAACAAAGAAATAACTCCTTTAAAAATTAATAAATTATTTAAACAGATATCGTGATCGGTTGCAAGAAAAGAAGAAGTAATGTTTTCATTTTGTCTTGGTCAGATGGTCGTATAGGAAACTACGACAAGTTGATATGATATAATGTCACCCTGTTGAGAAAAAATGATTGAAAAAGACAATCGATTAGTCTAGAAAGCGTGCTTTCAAGGAATTGATATTCAGCTTCGTTGGAACACCTGCATGCCTCCGTGTGCATGCCAAATTAGGACATAAACCAGTGGGTATATACTATTATACCAGACAGATTTATTGCTGCCTTAGTGCTAAAAGTGATATTCATCTACTGAGACAATCTCCTCCTACTGTACATTCTGAACGACATACAAAATTCCGCCAATGCTCGTCATTGATTGTTCTTGTTTGCAAGACATTAAATTATTTTCCTTGGATCAACAGCAAGACAATTATAACAAACATACGTTTCCCCCCGTTTATTTCTCATTGTGATTTATGGATGGGGCTACACACAAGTATATCACTTAAATTGATATTTTAGTTTCTTGTTTCAGGGAAAGACGCATTCTAAATTGGGGATATTTATTTCCAGGGTTATTTGTAGGACTGAGTGAAATAATATGACAGCTAAAATTACCTACCGTCGTATTGAATTAGGGAGGGGTCTCACAGCTTTTAAAAAAAGCAGCATCAACAGCTGTTTTTCCCAAATACACTATGTAGGAAATGATTCAATTATTAAAATCTGTTTAACCTGTAGAATTGTTAAAACACTTTATTTCATGATTGAAAATTTAGAAAACCACCATTTAAAATGTGGATTCCACTTTCATAGAGCGGGGCTTATAGGTTGGCCTTCAAAATACTTTACATCCGCTCTACATTCCCATAAGGTGCCTTTTCCTTCCTCATTTTAGAAGAAGATGATCCGGAAATCATGCCAATTGTATCATTACATGTTTAACTGCTTACGATGCATTATTTCAAATGATTATTATGACGAAACAATGCAATACAATGGAGAAGCAAGAATTTTTCCAAGAAAGTATTCTTTCTTTGAATAAATGATTAAGCAAGCACTGTATAATGCCATAAGCAACCCATATGCAGGTAATATATTTGGACAAATGAACAAATAACGGTAGTAGAATGTCTCCGTGATTTATGAAAAAGAAGTAAATGAAATAAGGAAGATCAATTCTATAACTTATTGCTGCATAACTGGGGCATTTAATCTACAGCGTATCTAAAGCGTATATATATATACATATATATATATATATATATATATATATATATATTTAATCTACATATATATATATATAATATATATATATATATATATATATATATATATATATATATATATATATATATATATATATATATATATATATATATATATATATATATATATATATATATATATATATATATCAGTGAAATATGGATGTTGAGGTTACACATCATAGACAGTTATTGACTATTGGTGTAGAGCTTCCAAAGTTCTGTTATTTACCTGTATGCCGAGGATTACCAATTCCCAACTATTCAGTTTTTACGATTTAACTTTGAATGACTTTTACGTCTAATTTTAATAGCGCGTACATGGTGTAGTGCCTAATTAGATATTAATTCCAGGAAAGATTACAGCGTCAGCAATATTTTTCAGAACATTTTCAAAACTATTTAATTCATTACCTTAATATTTAAAAGTTAAACAAATAAAAATAAGAAGGAATCATGCACGTACGCGAAAGGTACAGGGTTCGATTCCTGCCGCGAGCGCTGCATTGTGTTCTTGAGCTGAGACACCTCACTCTGCTTGCCCAATTCACTCGTCTATAAAATGAGTACCAGTACTGCTGGGCGGTTTCTCTAATCCGCTAAAAGGAAACCGGGCATAAGCACTTGCCTCGTGGGCCCTTGTGGCTCTAGTATGAATTTAACTTTATTTAAAATCACACAGACACAGAAAACTAAATGAACTTAATCTGTTAATCTGTTAATGACCGTGAAAACACATAGGTTTCTCATCTACATAATCGGTTTAGGTGTGTTGAATATAAAGAGAGTACACGGTATTTTACATTCTATAAATGAAAGTATTATTTTCTACTTCCAGTTGCAATTTGCAAATGATTTTTAAGATGTTACACACATCTAAAATACATACGTTTTGAACCATAGAATATCGAAGAATAACGAGCAATATCACAACTGATGAACTCCTTGTCAGTAAGAGTTTCCACCTTATTAACCTTTTGGTTCTTTACCTTTGACCCTCATTCGGGTGTTACACTTTAGACAGTAATTTTGGGAGGCGTACTAACTCATTGTTTGTATCCTTATTCATTTCTTGAAGATATTTATTTGACAATATGCCGTACTCTGATATGATAAATGAAACGTATTTACTATTTTTTCGCATCTCATGAAGTTCCTCAGTGGCTGTACTAAATTATTCTTGAGTTTTTTGCTACAAATCGAAAAAATGAATATCAAACCAAATCAAACGGTAAAACCATTTAATTTGACAACAAAGACAACTATGAATTCTTTTATTTACAAACGTTTATTGTTATAAGCACCAGTTTTTTTTTTTTTTTTTTTTTTTTTTTTTTAATGTTGTTTTAGGTCAACGTTATATCGTAGGATGTGTGTTCACAGATATTGGCAGACAAAAACAATTTTAGGAATCATAGAACATGGAAGTCACGGCATATTTACTATGAAGATGCAGTGATGTTTGTACATCCCTGGTTTATGCCAAATACATTAACATTTCAGTTAAATCAATTCCTTAACTCATTCCATTAAAATGTAGTATAACCAACAAGGACGATTAATTGAATTAAATTTATAAATTCATATCAATCATAAAGTTGTAAGTAAAGTATGTCCTGGGTGCAATTTTAGGCTATGTTTCTATCGTAGAATGTGCGCTCATAGAATTTTCGCAGACAAACGCAGTGTTAGGAATCATAAAGTATGATACACGAATTGATATACAGGTTCCACGGAGCCCTGCCTCCGTGACGGTATGCATGTCAAAACATGACATAAACCAGTGGGATAGATAAAGTTATACCAGGTAAATTTATTGCTCCTTAAGTGCTAAAAGTCTCACTGATAATCACCAACTGAGACGATCTCTGCTTCTTGCACATTCTGCATGATATACAAAATGGAAATTCCAGCAGTGCTTGTTATTGATCTTTTTTCTTGCAAGTCATTAAATGATTTTGCTCGGATCGACAGCATGACAATTATAACAAACAAATATGTTTCCCCCATTTGTTTCTCGTTGTGCTTCATGGATGTCATTATCACTTTGATTGATATTTAATTTTGTAGTTTATAGCAAAGACGCATATTAAATTGGGTATTAATTTTGGAAGGTTATTTATAGGACTGAGTCAATAATGTGACAGCTAAAATCACGTACCGTCTTATTGAATTAGAGAGAGGCCTAACAGTCTTTAACAAGGCAGCATTAACAGCTGTTTGTCCAAAATATATGTAAAATGTAGGATATAATCATATCATTATCAATGTGCAAAACTGTACAATTGTCAAATTACGTTTAATGTTGTAATGAGTGGAAATTGCAATTAAGGAACAACCTATTAAACGTGGACACAAAAATAGATAGATAACTGCCTTACAAATTCTATTGAAAAAAATCTTTACTCGCCAAATAGTATTCTTTTACCGGCCTTTTACCGCCGTATTCTTTTCCCAATACGACAAAACATAATCTCGCATTGTTCCAGGTAAGGTATCAAATAAATTAAGAAGATTAATGAGAGTATAAAAACAATTTAAGTCAAGTATTCAGCTTACACCGCAGATTTCAGAAGGGCTTCAAGAGGTCCAAAGTATATTACAATGCCAGGTATCTTTTGACTACCATTTAAAAAAGAAGTCCGATGATACTCTCCTACTCATTCTAAAACAGATACTTATCTGGCTTATTCACAGGTAGTTCTAAAGATAACTCCCTTACAAATTATATTGAAAAAATAATCTTTACTCGCCAAATAGTATTCTTTCACCGGCTTGTTACCGTAATTCTTTTACCAATGTGACAAAACATAATCTAAACAGTTCTAAAGACCAATAGAGAAAGTTCTAATGTATTGCCCACTGTACACAAATTACGCTTATTGGCAATGTAAAAAACAGACATACATTCACTAATCGAAAACAAATTAGGAAATACAAAAATAACAATTTGTTCGACGTAAAATAACCAATGTTCAGTTTTGATATATGAAAGATGTCAACACATGAAGCAAGCCAGGAGCGTATTTTGCTGTGCGCTCTTTGTTTGGTTACTCTTCCTTGATTAGTCATTAGATGATTTCATTCACCGTGCGCGGATGACGTCTGTGCACATAATGAGGCCACTAATGTAGATAATCATGCAACTACTGACATTTTTACTTTGTACCAGACCAACCTCCTTCGTCATACCATAAGATTTGTATTCTCGCTTGAGCAGAAATGAATATAAATCATATGATTTGCCTGATTAGAAGAGGATTCATATCCCATGAGCAACAAAGCCTAGAAATAATTTTATAATCTTTTAACGTTGAATTATACACTAATCAAATACAAGCGCAAGAGGGCATCAAGGATCTCGTTGGTTGTCTTTGTATGTCCTACTCGATCGATATATTTTATCTGATATTTCAACCAAAGATCTACCAAACTGTCAATAAAAACAATACATTAAATCTAGCCACAACTATTAAGAACCAATGACTGATGACATATTGTGATGCAAAAAGCAAAGAATATGCTTTAAATGCCATTTTGACTTTAACTCGATTTTCCTGAAGAATAAATTCGTCCGTTCTTTGAAAACTCTTGCTTATTTCATGGCCAAAAATATTTGTTTCAAACAGAGACAAAATGTATTTATATGGAATGAAGGCCTATCGTAAGGTTCTGTCTTCTTCCTTATATTCTTAATTGTATTGCTTGGTTTGCTTTGAAGTTGTATCAATCATAGAAACCAATTATGAACTTGTTTCCTCAATTCGAGCAACAGTGTAAAAGTCATCTAAACTACATAGACCTAAAGGGTGGTTTTAGGCGACCTACATAGCTGGGTAATTTTTTTACATATATGTATATACTTTGTGTGTTTTTACGACATGTATTTTTTCTTCTGCGGTTTGAAGCTATATTCATACATCAGGTACGGATCATATACATATCTTATAGGCAACAATGAGATCTGACAGAATGAGAGAATGCCGCATCTATCTATTCTGGGATGAAGTAACCATGCTGCACCCAATGAATTTCAAGTAGATGATATATGTACCATCATTATAAAGTGAATCTGCTTAGTAGGTGCATGCTGTAGGCCAAAATTGGAAAATAACGCTCGTACATATCTAAACAGAAAATAAATTGTAATTTAATCGTAGTTATAGGAATTGTCTTACTTTCTATTATACAAACTTTAATTTTAAAAGAATAATCACATTTGTTAGATTTTACACCTGAGATCGGGATAAATAAATTGAATAATGTTAGCTTTTAAAATACTGGCATTCTTCAATGCCAATTTCTAGTCCAATCTTATGAAGTACGATATTAGGCAAACTATATCCATTTTTAATGCGTCTCCTTGGGCTTTCAGAGGATCGTTGAAAGGGCAAAATAATAAAGTTATTGGAAAATACAGTCTGTTTTAGAATCTTATTGGCATTCCAAATTAACAATTCTTCAAACAAGATTTGCTAAAAATAGTTGCTTTGAATTTCGAATCAAAGAGGCTTCTCTATTCTCAGACTCTCGTCAATAATATTCGTTTCTAAAGAAGGCCTAAAATTATTCAACAAAATTTTACAGAAGTGTGTAATTTTAAAACTTCTAAATAAGTTTTGGGCAGAACCTTTTTATCCTGTAATGTATGAGTTACATCTTCTAAGAATCTAAGTTGTTCGTCAGTTAACATACCTAAAGGCATACCCATGATTTTAAACACATACTATAAATATATGGAGATCATGCTGTCCTGCTGTTCTCGGAAATTTGTAATTCTAGTATGAAGTCTACTATTTAGCAATCAAAGAATTTAATATTGATTGATATTGGTATTTTTCAGCTGAGAAAAATGTATAAGATATCACTTTCAAAGTTTATGGTTTGACCGCGATATGGCCACGTTTTCGAAGTATTCTCGAAAGGCAAATTGTTGTAAATTGTCATTTCCTTTAACGTAATATTGCATTTAGTTTCATATTTGGTTACTTTTTAATACAATTGAATAGAAGTCTCAGCCGTGTTATAACTTTAAACCATTCGTTACATTTTCATATTTTGTTTTACTTTAATAACAGTAAATATGTGGGCAATATTAGTAGAAACCTTTCTCATTAATATAACCACACATTTTAAAATCAACTCATCTAACGGTGGTCTTTGAATTCAAGATGGAGAGCTACATAAAGAATACAAAGTTATCAACATGTAATGTAATATGTCTTCTCGTTTAAAAACAAATTAATTTTGTTTAAGAAAGTAAACTACCTTTGTTTTGAAGTTATGAATACACAATGCTCACATTTTCTTTCTTTTCTTTTCTTTGCAGATTTCTTTAAGAATTGAGTGTTATTGGAGGAGGAAACACCAAAGATGTCCCCTGTTTACTTTCTTAGAAAACAAAGCTTAAGACGAAATTATATTTCTGTTGCTGTTTAGTAATGATATCCGATTTGACAGTTTTAAGAGATTGATTTTCCTATATACAGCTCGCTTTGCACAAGTGTTTCATTTTCTGTTGAATTTCAATTTCAATAGTTGAAGATACATGCTTCGCGAATATGGCACTTAACTTGACTGGGAAACATTGAAGGGACTGAAAACAATTATATTGAAAGCTGAAAACATTTGCGTAACAAAGAAAGTTTTATCTTTAATTTGGATGGTTGCTTTTACAATTCTGATATAAATTCATACATTTGTGAGAGTAAGGACGTTGCACAAATTGAAACAGCTCTCTGTAGCATGTTTTATCTATAGTAACTGATAATCCGTTGAAGATGTCGAGCATGTTTGCAAACAACGAGTCGTCGGTAACATACAGTGATACGCACTGCTATTACAAATACGATCTTCGTGAAAATATAACACAAACCTTAAGTATTATTGAATTTCTTTTGTTCACCGACTTTGAGCAATTCGTCCACAGAGTGGTATTCCCAATCATTTTGATTGGTGGATTCGTCACAAATTCCGCTTTTCTTTTCGTTGTGTTCCGTATTCCGCCGATGCGCACCGTGGTAAACCAGTACCTTACTCATATCGCTATCGCAGATGTTATTTTCTTATTTTCCGTCATTGGGAAAAAAATAGTTTGGACTAATTCAACTATTATACGAGTCGACCAGGGACGATGTTGGGGCTTATTCTTTGAATTAATAACACACGTGCTTATGTATGCAACTATATTTGCTTCCGTGTTGATTATGACGCTAGTAGGGTTTGAAAGATTTTATGCCGTTTGTCGGCCAATGAGAATGTACGCAGCTACCACAAACCAGCGAAAAGTTTCGTTATTATTGTTTATAGTATGGATAATATGTATTTTTCTTGCAATAACAACGGCCCCAGTTGTAGCGCAACCACATACATTTTGCGTGGAATGGCCGACAGCATATGCTCACTTGCCATCAGAATTAACTGTATTTTACCCATTAAGCACAGCTGCTCACGTTTACACTTGTCTGGTGCAGACCGTTCCGTTTTTCATAGTTATGGTAATCAACAGCGTATTATATGTAAAAATGGTAGTAACTATGACTGGGAGATTAGGAACCATGCAGACTCATGATCTCGATGTAGGGACAAATACTGGTATCCGAAATAGGGTAGCTGTTATGCTCATCATAAATGGTGTCGCCTTTTTTGTTCTTACCTTTCCATTCCAGTTCGGCTCATTCCTTAGTGCTGTCTCTGCAATGACAAATTCTAAGGTCTTTCCTGCTATTGAAGAACACAGAACTGTACAGCTAATATTTCAGCTTTTACTGTACACAAATTCTGTTATCAATCCTATCATATACAATATTGCAAACTCCAGATACAGAGCTTCGTTTAAAACTGCATTTGGATTAGACAGTAGACTTTGTGAAGATCTTTGCTTGTGGCAAAGAGTACCAGCAGGAATGCACAACCCACGGAACGGTGGAGAAAGTTTGAGACGACAGACAATCACAACCACATACAGCAGCAGTTGTGTTGTCGGTAATGGGGAAATTCTTTTGGAAAGTGACACCAAATGTTAAGAATGTCTGCAACATTTGTTCCTTTGCGGAAATAAAACGAGTGTACGTTAAAAATTCAATTAAGACAAAGTAGGCCTAAAGATATTCAGTAATAATGAGATTGCAAATGCAGATTTATGTATCGAATTCAATTCAGATCGTGTGGATCCTTGGTTTAGCGGTAAAAATTTAATCAAAAAAGATTCAAGTGAAAAAGAGACGAATGCGAATTAAATATCTGATCGTTTTATCCCTCATAAGATCATACAAGCTAACGCAAGAGCGTGATGAATTCCGTCTTTAGAATATAGAATGGTTTTTCATCTTGATACCACTTGTTCAAGCGCAATCAAATTTGCCAAAACTTGATCATTTGGTGACATTCATATTTCAATTAAGTGGTTCATTCAAATTTTAAAGAAAATTGTTGTGGTGAACTACTGCAAGATAATGATAATTTGTGTCAGAACGCCTCTGACACGCGAATAGAGAGTTAGTATCTATTTGAATAAAAAAAAAGTAAGTTCTATTTTATTAGTCCGATAATCTCAAGCAACTTTATAAACATAAATTTACCTACAATCTCATTTTTTTGTCTTATCGCCCACCGTATAAAGCACCCACAAACGCAAAAACGTTCACAAAAACCAAAAGCTTATTAACACCGTAAACGTCAAGCAATAGGCCATTCATAAGTAGTCTTTCCAGAGAAATTTGTACAGGCATTTGTCATGATTAACACAAAAATTAGTTTCAACCATGAATAGGGCTTTTTGACATGTGCAAGCGACAAAGGATGCTTTTGTAACTTACCTTGATTTGTTCATCACGTGTTCAAATGTTACACGAAGGAAACATAAGAACATAAACGACCGAAATAATGGGGATAATGGAGATATATAGATACACGTAATTTTCCCTTGTAAGAAAGTGACACCACACTTTTGAATAATATTATCAAATGTTATAAGATTTCTGATAAATATGATTATTTAGCAACATCATACCTTCGCTAGGAAATGACTTAACAACAAAAAATCAAACGAAGAAATAGTTTTGAAAGAGTTACAAAAAATATACATCTTATATCTTACAAGTAAAGCGAAGTAACGAAAACCTTGGCATTCATGAATAGACAAATTTGTGCATAGTTGTTTATGAGAGTAATAAAGTATTGTTAGGGGCCTCGGGTTATCCCATTCATTTTAAATTATCCTTTTCAAATATAATTCAACGTATTTTTATGAGTACGTGATTTTCATTAATGTACAAGCTTCTTAAACTAGCTAATAATGACATTATTATAAAGTGGGATTGCTCAAATATCTATAGGAAATCACACAACTGTTGCAAATCTCTTAACCATTTATAGTTTTAATTTCGGGTAAATACACATAATTCTGCTAAATAGTTCGTCATTATATATTATTGTATATTACCTGACACAATTTTTTAATGGAGCACAGCTTTATCTCACTGTAGATTTTTCATTAAATGTACATTTGATTTAAAACATGTCAAAAAAGAAGTAACAGATGGCAAAGCAAATATACTTATTCTATTATAGATTTCCCAAAAACGAAATACGAGATATCATGATATGCTATATGCATTATTCAAAAGGTACCCTAGGACTTTTCTGCAGATGATTACCTTAGAGCGGGGCAATGAAATTTTAGAGAGTTCCATGTTTGGATAATGCAGCCTGTAATGAAACACCACACACATTAAGATCATTGGAAAAACAGCTGTAAGTAATTGAGTAACGTGTTTGGTAGATTAAAAGAGTGTGCATAAATTCATGCTTCAGAAAGAACAAAAAGATGGCTGGCCAGAAAGAATGACGGGTAACGCGTTTACTTCATCACATATATGGTTACTATAGGCTATAATCAGAGCAGAATTTTGGAAATTGTTATTTCCACTAGATTTAAGAAATGAATAATCAAAGTGTCATTTTTTTTTTCAATCCGAAAAAGTATTATAGGTGCTCATAGGTTAGGGGAACAATTACATAGTGTGAAATACTCATGCGGATAACAAAGGTACATTTTTAGGAATGCAGTCAATCTTAATTTCAGTTTAAGTGGACTATAACTAACTTTTACAGTTAAAATAAGGTAAAATTGACTCAAATTGCAAATGAAATGTAATAGAATTGGTCTGTCACGATAAATATATATATATATATATATATATATATATATATATATATATATATATATATATATATATATATATATATATATATATATATATATATATATATATATATATATATATATATATATATATATATATATATATATATATATATATATATATATATATATATATATATATATATATATATATATATATATATATATATATATATATATATATATATATATATATATATATATATATATATATATATATATATATATATATATATATATATATATATATATATATATATATATATATATATATATATATATATATATATTCTTATATATATATATATATATATATATTATGTTCTTATCTTTGTAACAAGGTTTTTATCTTCTTCTTGGCTATATAGGTTGAAGTGTAGCATGTTTTTCTGTTGGCTAATTTTAGCTGGGAGAAATTACGCATAAAGCAACGTATTTTGGGTGTTTTCAAAAGGCCCTCATTTCCCGCCTTTCACCATTTTAGAAACATTTGTAGTATGAAAGTGAGGACTTTGAGAGTGATTTATATGACGTTACGTCGTCAGGCTGGTTAAGCGACCTTTAAAGAGTTGTGTATGATATATTTGTGATATTAATGTAAGTGTAATAGTATCGCATACTTTGGGTGTAGAGTTCGCGTTTCTTTCTCATGAAACTTTGGTAAATTGTAATGTATTTTCTTTAAGCAGCTAAAATGCACAAACTTAAATGCTCTTTCAAAATTCCGTCTTCATTGTTGTTTTTATTTCCACTCGTTCCTGTTGACAATATAGTTCTTAAGTGATAAAAAATCAAAGTATATCGACAGGTTGAGGCAGCAGCAGTTTATGATGAGGCAGAAAATGTAGACGAAATGTAGGGAAAATTTAAATTACTTGCAGGCATTGATATGCAATTTCTTTATGCAAAATAATGATGATGTGTAAGAATTTTTAGATCTCTGTTTCTTACTTTATGTTAAATAAATGTTATTTCATCCTTTTGCCAACATTCTCTGAAGGATAAAAGTGCTAAATCAAAAATGAGATATTCATTACAATTTCAAATAAACATATAACAGACAAGGAAATCGAAATAATTCATGGCATTGAATGTAGTGCGTTTAAAACTACTGCATTCATCTATACTTCAATATTTATAATTCAATATTCGATCCAAACTTAAGCGACACAGAATCCAATGTCCATTCTTTTGATAACAAATGAACAAAAAAGCCCAGTCAGTATATCATTGATCTGTAATGGTGTATGGTGGCTTATATAATATGACTAATTTCTCGTCAACATTGTTCTATGGGTGCGAATCTTGGCACCCAAAATTTACTCAAGCGACTAGATATTTTTCACTTAAGCTGTCTTTTGGATATCATTTAGACAGCAAACAGCAATCAAATCCCAACAGCTTCCTAGGCAAAGCAGCCACTATTTGCAACACAAAACAATTTGTAGATGTTTGCGTTTAATGTGACTGTAGAGACTTGAAGAGATACTGAAAAGACGTCAGGTTATTGATTGCTCAGAGATCCAAAACGGAGCGTGCATCCTTGTATGATAGAAGACACAAATATAAATTAAGCCCTGAAGAAACTACTTTGAAGAAACTGACATATCAGTGCAGGAAATATTCGACTTTAAAGAGCTATGGACATCCAGCAAAAAGTCTTCAAATATGAAATAAGTATTATTTACCTTCCCCAAAACAAATCTTTTCAAAACCGTAAAAATAGATAATATTTTCCTCTCCCTATCATTCATTTCCGTAAGAACTGTGACGTAGGCGAAATTTGATGACGTGGGTCAAGGATGTATATGAAGTTTTCTACTGCACATCTGTACTGCGCAATGAAACTTATATGAGGTTTGCCATTACTTATCGAAACTTTTTATGCCAAAAAGAGTTAAATTTTCCTTAAAAGACAATTCCGGCACCAAAGAATTCGACAAACCTAAAGCAGAAGATATCATAGATCACATTTATGTTGACAATTCATAAATAATTCCGTACCAGTTTGAGCCTTTAGCTCCAAAAACGGCGTCGGATAAAAATGAGACTGACCAAGAGCGACAATGCATTAAACTCCTCGCTTGTAAATTACAGACTAGTACGTGTTTTATCGGTTATAAATAAGCAATGAATCATCATCCCCAAACACCCGGGTATAACTAATAGCAGAATTAATTACTATCGTGTACGGAGTTAGTCATTTTCATTCCATAATGTGCTTTTTTAGACAATATATTTTAGATAGAATAACCCGATACGATTTTTGATACAATTATCCCTGTTTCGAGATAATTAATTAATTAATGTAACCGATTATATGGTACCTCGTTGGAAGTGCAGTAATGCAACGGTAGCGCTTGGAAAGACGACACGTGTTCCCTAAATAGTAGGTTCGATTTTGTGAATTGAATGAGTTCCGCTACGTTGTGACTGAAATGAATCACTTAATTCCACTGCTTGTGAAAATACCAGAAACGCTTGGATGCGATGTGCTGGTGTCCATGGAATATCACTCCCATGCACCATGAAAAGATGAAAAAGGTTAAACTTCACCCTTTGCAATCATACATGTCCTGGGGAAGACATTGTTAATTGATTGTTTGTTTAACTTTGCTGCACTCTATTAAATAAGAATGCAAATTGAGCCTTAAATTTAAAAGTCAAGAACACATCGTTAATAATATCAACCTAAATTCTTATTCGACTTTCATCTGTTTACGAGAGCAAACAATAGCTACATTAAGATAGCTGCATGGAGACTTTCGGGAATGCAGTTCAGTGTTAAGTTAAGTAAGCAGCAAGAAGTAGTGACGTTACGCTCGACAGAAAATTTTCTACTTTCAGAATGTTTTTTCTCTCCCTACACAATAACATTGCAAAATTTGTCAAGTTTATGTTCTTAGCATAGCCTTGTATTATCCTCGTGTGTGGCAGAGCGGACGTTCTGTTGCCCCAACAACAATTTTGGCGCCGCCACTAAAGATAAATAAGATAATGAATTTAAACCAGAGTGAATCCATAATTAAATAAATGATGGCGAACACGAGCCATCCTAATTTGATGTAATCTTATCTACTTCTTTTGAAAGAGCTGTGTTGAGCAAATTTTCTCTAAATCGATGTTTGGTTTTATTATATCGCCGTCCTGACACAAAGACATAGATTAAAAAGTCACGTTATAGAAGTCTTAAAATTTAAAGTAATTATAAATTGCTTGACAGAAGAAACGTCGGAAGATTGTACACAGGATTGGATTCAAAGATTTCAATATGATACTAAACTCTACAAAAAGTGTTGCTAGCTGTTGGATAATTCTTTTTCTGAAATCCTTAAAAGTAGATGATACTTAAATTTTCTTAAATTTATCAAACTGGAATCAATCTTTTGTAGATCAAATACACAAACTCCTTGAAGAACTGATCAGACAGTCTAGGAGAAGCCTCTGATTGAGGGTTCCGCCTCTAAAATAGCAAGCTTGCAAAACCTTCTTGATTTTTACGGCAAAATTTATGCACCAGCATACAACTAAGATGAAGATGATCCATACATGTATCGTAGACTTTTGGTAACATAGTAGACTACTTTTCATGTAAATTTAATAGAAAATTTGTAAAACATTTCCATTAAATTAATTGAAATAGTACTTACAATTTTAAATATTGTTTTCCCGCCAAAATTAACCCTTATAATTTGGATTTATCTCAATATCTACAAATTGAACTGGTAATCTTACAAACTGCTCTGGATAAACTTTGAGGACCATCATTATAGCTGATTTAAGGCAGGTTCCGTAGACCACTAACATCTATACTTTTTCGCATTGTTTTAATTTTGTTAAGGTATATTAACAATATATCCTAGACTCGTATTGTATCATGGAAAATCTTTATCAATGGCGGCCTCCATACAGTCATGGCCAACAAAATCCCTAGATCGAGGGATTTTGTTAAACGCTTGTTCAATGGGGTCTCCCGGATAATCATATTTTGAAAAGGAGAAAGTGAAATTGAAATAAGGCGAGTATTTCAATTTAGAAATAAACATTCTGATACGCCATGTCATACAAACTCCTACGAGTTTGTGGTACGCTGCCACCATTCATTTATACATAAATGAAAAAACAAGTAAAAGCGGAATCGCGTTTGACAAAGCTCCAAAATACCTCTCTGTGATATGTTGATAGCAAAAAAGGTTAAGTTTGAGTTAACACCACTGCAGTAGAATAATACAAGATAGACATCAAGTACATATTATCGGTTAATTAAAGTCCAAACACGAGAAATTGTATTGCTCTCATCTATTGCCCTGTTCGATGTACCATATTTACTCTCACTGGAAAAACTTAAGCCATCACTGTCTGATGACGAACTCTCCGCTCTCTTTGTATTCCCATGTTACTCCATCCCTTAATAACTTTAGGTCCTAGTAACTTTAGGCCAATCAGACACACACACATATCAATACTTGTTAAACTTAAAACCAATCAGCAACAGACACTTCATTCAGTACCCAACCCTTTTGGTTAAATTTACTAGGGAAGATAAATGAGCATCATGCCTGCCAATCACAAGTGACTTCTCCAGCTAAAAGGCCAAGGAGATGATAGGTTCAAGGAAAACTCAAAATAGGTGATTAATAACAGACCACACAGTACAGAGGCTGTGGTCAGTGAAGGAGAAACAGCTGAGCGATTACAGGCAAAATCAGGACAAATGGGATAATTATTTCAAAAATGAGACATTCTGACATTGAAATAAAACAGGGAGAACCACAATAAGTAAAAGGGTAATAAATAGATATAAGTTGATGCCCTGTGCTAATTCCATCCACCATCAAAGCTATACTGAATAAATCAATTCTAAGCTAAGAAACAAAATACCATCATCAACAATAAGCAAAAGAAAATACATAAATACAAGATGAATACATAAGCAGATACATGAATAATCAACATACAAGTACCACATATAACACATGTGAGAAGGGGCTACTTTATGACATCCCCCCTTTTCGAAGATAAAAGCTGTGCTTTCAAGAAAAAAGAAGGTGTGTCCTCACAACGCCGCAACCTGCCTGTAAAATCAGGAATAATCATAAAACATAGCAAGTAAGCATTTTGTGAAAAGATTGATGAATAACCCTTGAAAATCTTTCCAGCAAAGTCATGCATGCTACTGGAATAAAGATACAGATATATATGAACATGTTCAAGCAAAATTCATCAAAATAAATATGCATTTCCAAAATACCAATTGATTTCTTTCAAGTTAAAGAATGTCTTTGGAAAGTACATTCTAATTCAGGCCTACCATTTGACTGATATGAAGGACAGCAGCTTTCTTGAAATAACCTTGGTAGTGACATCAGAATACACAGAATGAAGTTGAAAGGTTTAGTACATCTGAGCTGATAGTGAACCATTTGTGGCTAAACAGCAATTTACCATATCCCTTCACAAAGAGACAGAAAAGATTAAAGAGGCATAACATTTTAAAATTATTGTCAGGTTTGTATCTCAACCTACATACACATAACTATAACATGATAAACAAACCAAACCTTGGATACATATATCCAAAACAACGTTATGTAATAACAAAAAAAACATGAGAAAAATGCAATTCATCAAAATCACAAGTTTGCAAGTGAAAAATATAAAATCATGGATCAAATTCGAATCAAACACAATAAAAAAAAACTCTTGACAATGCATCTGCGTTGCCATTATTTTTACCCTTCATATGAGCAAATGAGAAGCTATGTGGCTAAAGGGAAAGTGACCACCGAAGTAATCTGGGATTATTACTTTTCATCGTATCTAACCACTTTAAGGGTTGATGGTCACTTTGGACAAGAAATTTGTTCCCAAACAAATACACATGTAGCTTCTTAATTGCCCACACAATAGCTAGGCATTCTTTTTCTATAGTCGCATAATTTTCTTCTCTAGAGAAAAGTTTCTTACTTATACACATGGTTGGGTGTTCTAGTCCTTCATCATCAAACTGACAAAGTACTGCCCCTATAGCTCTTTCCGATGCATCAGTTTGAAGGATAAATTGCTTCTTGAAATCAGGGCTATTAAGAACGGGTTCACTAACCAAAGCTTTTTTAAGCTTTTGGAATGCGTTTTCACATTTGTCCTCCCAGATAACCTGATTTGGATTCTTTGACTTTGTGAGGTCACTGAGAGGGCTTGCTATTGCCGAGCAGTCTGGTATTATAAAGTGTCGGTAATAATTTATCAACCCCAGGGATGATCTCACATCCTTCTTAGTCACTGGTGTTGGGAAATTTGACACTGCCATAACTTTGTCTGGGTGCGGTTGTAATTTTCCATTTCCAACTACATACCCTAAGTACGGCACTCTTGTGCTTGCAAAAGTACACTTTGACAGCTTAACTGTCAACCCGGCCTCACGTATTTGATCTAACACTGTCTCAACATGCACCATGTGTTCTTCCCAAGTTGAACTAAATATGATGATGTCATCAATATAGGCCTTAGCAAATTTACTGCACCCCATTAATACTCTATCAACTAGTCTTTGGAAGGTTGCAGGGACATTTTGCATACCAAAGGGCATGACGAGATATTCAAACAACCCAAAGGGAGTCACAAATGCAGACTTTGCTTTTGCATCCTCACTTAGAGAAACTTGCCAGTATCCCTTTTTTAAATCCAGACTGGAGATAAATTTGGCATTACCAACATCATCAATTAGTTCCTCAATTTTGGGAATTGGGTAAGCATCAAATTTCGTTACTTGATTCAACTTCCGGTAATCAGTGCTGAACCGAATGCTCTCATCCTTTTTGGGGACTAGCACAACAGGGGAAGCCCAGGAACTATGTGACCTTTGAATTATTCCCTGTTCGAACATTTGCTGAAGCTCCTTTTTCACAGTGTCTTTCACTAAGGTGAAAGCCTTTATGCTCTTTGTCGTATGGGCGTGTCACATGTAACCTCAATTGAATGTTGAGTAATGTTGGTGCGCCTAGGTAAATCAGTCAATATGGTGTCAAAAGATTCCAAAAGATTTGATAAATCACACAGCTGTTCAGCTGTTAGTTCATCACCAAGCTTTGCATCTTTCCAAGTTTCAGTCCTTTGACCTGATTCAGGACAGTCTATTTTCCTCCCAATCTGAGGCACACCTCCCTCATCAAGGTCATACTTCCCCTCATCATCATTATAATCCTCCAGGCCAGAAAACACAGGAGAACATTGTTTTTCTTTCCATGGCTTCAGCATATTAACATAATATATGGCCCGTTTGGACCTTTTGTTACCAATTTCAAGTTCATAATCAACAGCGGACACCTTTTTTGTAATGGGGAAAGGGCCCTTCGACTCCGCTTGCAGTTTACTCTTAGTACTAGGGATTAGCAATAACACCTTATCTCCTGCACTAAAATTCATCTAACGTGCCCCCCTATCATACCACGATTTTTGTTCTTGTTGTGCCTCCTTAAGATTTTCCCTAGCAAAGTGATTCATTTCTGCTAGCCTGGACCGCATAGTAATTATGTAATCTAGCACATTTTGTTCGTCTGCACCTGGTTTTGAATCAGCCAATCCTCTTTTACCACATCTAGAGGCTCTTTTACCTTACGGCCATACAATAGCTCAAATGGGGAAAATTTAGTCGATTGTTGGGGTACTTCACGGTAAGCGAACAGTAAGTAGGGCAATAACTTATCCCAATCATTAGGACTTTCTTTCACGTAAGCACGGAGCATATTTCTGATTGTTCCATTAAATCTCTCCACCAAGCCATTGGTCTGGTGGTGATATGGGCTAGACTTGATATGCTTAATACTTAGCAATGAGCACAGCTGTGATACCAGATTTGACATAAGATTAGTACCTTGATCAGAAATTATTTTATCTGGAATCCCAACTCTATAAAATAACTTGACTAACTCTTTAGCCACAATTTCTGCTTCTTGATGTTTTAGGGGCACCGCCTTCGGGTACCTTGTGGCATAATCGCAAACTACAAGGATATATTTAAACAATATGAGATTCATTTGCATCACCACTCTGTTGTTTATTGTTGGGACCCAACACTTCAAATGTTGCCCAATCTATAGTTATTACAGGTTCCGGAAGTAATTCCTTTACACATTTATTCCCCCTCTTAGATTGTGAAAGGAGGTGATTTTCATCTGTGACTGGAGCCACTTTTACATCAGATTTTCAATTATACCCTTATCATGATTTTCTTCTGTGTTTTACTGTTTCGCTTGACTGCGTCTTACTACAGCTACAACACTTTCATTTCCATAAACTTCATTTCCCAGAAGCACATCAGAACGTAAGTCCTTCGATACACCAGTACTTACCCACCCAATAAAGTATCTACAACTTACAAATACCCTTGCTACAGGAAAAGATTTTGGTACATCATCAAATCCACAAAGTGTTACACATTTCTCTTTCAAAATCTGTTGGGGTTCCACATACATCTCTTTTACCATGGTCTGGTTGCATCCAGTATCACGTAAAATACATGCATGTTTGTCATTCACTGAACCCTGCACCACGAAATCCAAATGTGTAGAAGTGCTACAGACATTTCCTTCTCTAGTTTTAATCTCAGGGGAATTTTGTCTTTCACCCCTTCTCTGAGAGCAAGTAGGGGCTATGTGACCCTATTTCTTACATCTATAACATGTACGGGTGTTCCCCTCACCCCCTCTTCCTACATTATACTCATTAGCCTGCTTTGCCGATGCAGGTTTATTATCACCTGAGGCGGCCTCCTGGAAGTTTCCACCAGTCTTTTTACTGCCTTCGAAAGTACTAGTAAACCACTTCACCCCATGTCCTCCGGGATACCACATACCCATCTGCCATGTGAGCCATTTTTAGAGGGGTGGCAGGACTTTTCTCACGCAACCAAGCCGCAAGATCCTTCGGTAATTGCTGCAATTTCTATTTCCTCAACAGGACTTTTTTGATATCTTGAGTATTCTTGACGGATTCTGAATTCATCCATCTATCTAGATGGGAAGACGTGAGGAGCGGAAGTTCCGACGGTAGGTCTCAGCATTCAGCTGATACTTTTTTAATATTGCTGCCTTCACATGGTCGTAACTACTCAGGTGCTCAACAGCAAGACCTGCATACGCCTGCCTCGCCTTTCCTGTCAGACATGAAGCTAATGAATTGGCCCACGTTTGCTTTTCAACTTGACTAACCACCATCAAGTTTTCAAAAGTTTGAAGATATACATCAATTTCTTCATTGGGCCCTAACACAGGGACAGAGATATTGCTAGGCTTTTCTCGTGACCTCTCAAGGATGGTCATCCTAGCCTCCATCTCCTCCCTCTGCAACTGGAGAGTTACCTGAAATTGCTCTTGTTCCATCTTCATTCTTTTGAGCTTAAGCTGGAACAGCTGATCTGTCGAGAGGCCTTCATCAGCGTTTTGTCCTGCACTATTTTCCTCCCTTGCCCCCAACCCAGTCACTTCAGTGGAAAATGTACCTAGTAAAAAGTCATCTTCTCCTTGACATTCATCATTTACCTCCCTAGACTGCTGCCTAGTACAATATGGATGAGACATATCTACCTGACACGTTAATCAATTAAGGACTAAACAATATTTCCAAACATTGCCTCTAGTCTCAATGAAAGGAGATGGCCATTTACTATTCAGCCACTTCTATCCTCGATGTTGTATCCAGGCGTCTCTTCCAGGCTACCATAGGTCACCAGTCCGGCTATCAGGCAATGATGTGGTTCACAGAAAACAAGCGAAAATTGCAGGCCCACCCAAATGCTACCAAGTCATCAGCGTCGTCACTGTCATCTCAAGGGTCATCCACGTCAGCACAACGGACATCACGGTTACAAAATGATTATCAACAACAGCACAACATAAATCATCATCGGCAGGGATATATCCTCCGAAAGTCCCAATAATTATCATAAAGGCACTTATTTGTTTTCTCTCAAAACAAAAATCACAACATCGTGAGTCTCAAATGTCATAGTCGGAACATTTCAAACAATTACAGTTACATGCAGGTATAATTTTCTCAACGCCAAATTCAAGTTCTCTTCATTCCAATCAATCAATGCTTAGGTGCAAATTTTTTTGCTTAAAATCCCACCGTTAAGTCCACCAGTTCATACAAACTCCTACGAGTTTGTGGTACACTGTCACCATTCCTTACACATAAATGAAAAAACAAGTAAAAGCGGAATTGTGTTTGACAAAGTTCCAAAATACCTCTCTGTGATATGTTGTTAGCAAAAAAAGAAACATTTTGACATTGATATAGTACAGGAAGAACCACAATAAGTAATAATGTAATAAATAATTATAAGTTGATGCCCTGTGCTAATTCCATCCACCATCAAAGCTATACTGAATGAATCAATTCCACGCTAAGAAACAAAATACCATCCTCAAAAATAAGCAAACGAAGATACCTAAATACAAGATGAATACATAAGCAGATACATGAATAATCAAAATACAAGAAGTACCACATATGACACATGTGACAAGGGGCTACTTTATGACACGCCAGTACATCAGTCCGGATTTCAATAGCTGCATTGGACGAGTAACGTATTGCCACATGGGCAATATCATTTGGTAATATTTCCTATATTGCTACTGATGTTAAATTAAATACCTAATTTACTTCAACTAGTAGAACATACATACAAGTTAATATAAAGATATACAAATATCATGGTTGAGGGGCACTCGAATACTCGGAGGTATTGTCTGTAGATGATATACCACTTTACACAAAAGACACGCAAACATGTAATCACAAAAACAAAACAAAAATACAACTTATTATCAACAAAAGAAAGAGGCAACAACTTTTATGTAGCGTAGATTTTAAATTTGGAATACGTCTGTGAAAACATCTTTGCCTGGCGACAATAAAAACGCAGTGTAAAGCTTTTGTTGGTAAATATAATTGCCTTTTGTTATAAATTCCTCTCGTCGTATTTAGAATATGAGGAATATCAGGCCCGAAAAAGGGGAAAAAAGGTCTTTAATGCAGGAACAGGTTTTATTGTTTCCTTGAAATGGGATCAGTCACGGGTTGTACATTTCAGTCTTGGTTGTGAGCTTACACGAACCATGGAATCCTGAGGAATATAAGTTAGGAGACTAGCTTCTTCGTACTGCAAACCCCATTAATTTTGAAATTTCTCATCTCACTTTTCATCTCAATATACTCATCTAAAAGGATCTACGAACTTCGGTGATTCATTCAAAGACACTAATTGGCTAAGTCAAACTTACTCACAAAATTGGCAAATGAACTTTTTGTTTATTAAAATCACAATAAATCAAACTACGTATCTCAAAAATAGCTTGTTACATTTTATCACAGTTGATATTTGCCATGAGAAATGACTTTCAAACATAAAAAAACCACGAAAAGAAGCTTGAACATATTAGTCTTAATCAGTGACAATGGACTGAGCCACAGATAACACGATCCACACCCCTGCACACCCACGCCCACGTAAGACATATTGCAAATTAAAAGGTACCATTTCCCATGGATTAAAGACTAAAAAGTGTTCAATCTGAAAAAATAAATGTGAATCGCTTTCTCCACATATAATAGGTTTGTTAAAGGATACAAAATTGCCGGCTGAACCTTTTTGTGGCATTTTGAAGAATGCCTTCTACCACCTCCACCCTTCCAAATGTATCAATCTTTCGTCCTCCGTCGCCCCAGAGTATAATAACCAACGTTTCCAGTAAAGCAAAAAAGTGCCTTTTTTTTTTCTTTCTATAAAGTGTTTCTTAATCAAATTGTATTCAACTCTTCATTTTTACGCAAGGGAATAATTGCAATAACTATACAAACCGGATATAAATCGGCTCCCAAAGGTAACACAGTAATGAAGTAATTGAACATAAATCAACGAGATGTTGAATGTCGCAAATATAACATACGTTTCCTTATCAAATAGGATTCCTAGAATACCTGATGATATTACATTACTTCGGCTGCTATCAAAACCTTTTCGTTATTTGTTAAGTGCACGGAAACAAAGGGAAAATATTTGTGTAAGTCGTTCGGTTCCTTTGTAAACTACTTTAAAAGTGTAAGTCCAAATGATACATCAATTCAAATTTATTTGAATCTCATTTATAGGTACGTTTTGCAAATAAAAGAGGTTTATTACCTAGGACGTGAAGTTTTTATTTTGGCTTATTATGATGGGAATCTGTATTATTATAAATACAGGCTCTAGAATGCATAGATTATGATTCATATGATTCCATATAGTCTTTTACACCGTTGAGCTGAATTCTACTGCTGCACGAACCAATTGGAACCATGCAACAAAAAACACAATATAATGTGATTGAAACATTTTTTCTATGAATATGATTTTAATGCCAACGTTTCAATTGTCTCTTTTTTCTTCCCTAGCACCCTATAGTTTCTTTGACACTAATTACATAAGTGATATACGGAGAAAATGGAGGAAATAGTTCAGTTGTCTCAACATTTAATCGAAGATGCAAATCCTAAATCCAACCATTCTAAAACACAAAAAAGGTCAAAACGCTGCGATTTTACAACATTTTTCAAAACCTTTCTATACTTTATTTTAAATCGCCCATCTAATAGTGAGTGGGATAAGTACCTGTCTCCCTCGGAAATTAGGGTGTAATTTATGGTAGGCTTTATAAATAATTAATTGCACCGCAAATAAAATAAAGTTTAGTATGCAATGAAATTACGATGCAAAAATCATTTGCTTGTACTGTTTTAACATTTGGAAAACTAGAGTTACATGATAGGAACATAAATTGTGATGGTTGTCAATACAAAATTATGAACTGAAAGAAAATCATACAGTTTCACCCCACAACTGCAGAAAATAAACATATTTAAAAGGGTAGTAAATTAACAGCATTTTCCAATTCAAATTGTAGAGTTTATCGAATCGCAATTGTCACATTAGAGTCCAGGTCTATCACGAGCATAAGAATCGTCCAAAGTTTATTACCCCAAATTTATCAACCCCAATGGAGTCTTAGTGTAATAGGAGTAACTGACCTGTTCTACTAGGTTGAAAATCCAGTTACGCTAAGCGCCGTAAGTATGGCGGTACGTAAAGTTGTATTTACCCTATTTCCGCTTGATAGGAAAAATCAGAAGAAAAAAAAGTCAATTTTGTATTTTGTAATCAATTACACCTTAACATCTTAGGTGACCACTTCGTGATAGGATAAGCAAAAAAGGCAAGACGTCTAATAAAAGAAGAAATACGCACGGCATTTGAAATATGTGTTGACATCGTAGCTATATTTTACCAGTTTACTGCATGACAGGTGTGTATTTTGTTTTACCTAGGGAACTTATAGTACATTCCTGGAAGGGGCAGCGTCTGTGTCTAGCCGGGGCAGACGTGAGTTGGCTGTACGACGGAGTTTGTATAAATTGCCCAAAGTCTTCACGAAGACATGGTTTTCACGAAGACAACTTCTATTGTGAGTAAGTAAGTTTTCCTTGTACAATTTCCTTATTTTTGTTAAGTTTGCATATACCATGCAAAGCGGAGTAGTGGGGGATTATTGTCGTAGAAGTACGATATGCGGTTAGACAGGGGATAGTATTGTTATAGGTTATAGTGATGGTAAATACTTATCTGGCTGGTTGCTGCTGGGATTTACTAGCGGCACACTGTTGGGTGAATATAGGGGACTTTTGAAGTAGGGGCTGATTGATTCAAAGAACGGGATATGGTTCACAGACAGCAGTCTGGTCAGTGGAATTGAGCGGTGGGATGTATTGTGATACTTTCTCTATGTGAAGAACTGAATCGCTCGGTAAGCAGGATATTGGATTTAGTTTGGGTATTGAGACTTTTCGTAAATCAAAATTAATTATAGGAGAAGGATTGACTCGACGTTACAGATATTTGGAGATAATGATTCTTTACTGTTAATTGAAAATCATTAGCTAATGGTATGGAAAGATAAGTTTTAATGAAATTGTGTATATTATGGAAGAATAGCGGCGATATGTAGGCGTAGTTGTATTGCAAGTATTGTATGATAACTTCTGGTATTATAGTATTTTGTTTGTATTGTATTGTGGGGTATTGTATTGTAGTGGCGGGTTGTGTGTATCGTAGTGTAGTATTATATTTTATTGTATGGTATTGCATTAAAGTTTATTGTGGTCAATTGCAGCAGTAACATTATTCTCGGGTAAATGCTAGAAATTTATGTGTGGGTAATATAATATAGTTTCGCATTCATTCCATATTCTAGTGCCACCTTGTACCACTCTTGACGAGGGCCAAATCCTTTGGCGGCTGCATGTCTTATCTGTGTCACCAGAGCTGGGACTTGTATTACATTTTGTACCGGGCTGGTCGGAGACATTTGACATTCGGTGTTTATTCCTGAGTATCTTTAATTTGTGGAATCATAGCTCATTAGGGACATATATCTGAACTGTTTGAGAACTAGAGCGAGCAAGATTTACTTCGAACTCTGAACTGATTTGGAGGTCTACGAACTATGAAAAGGTCTCAGCAACCACTCATGTTTTATCAAGTGTGCTTTATATTGGTCTGATTAAGACAGCAATCATAGTTTACCTTTTGTGACGTCATTTGTGATAATATTTACTCTGTATATGTTCTTTATCATTACTATTATTATTATTATTATTATTATTATTATTATTATTATTATTATTATTATTATTATTATTATTATTATTATTATTATTATTATTATTATTATTATTATTATTATTATTATTATTATTATTATAATAATTATTATTATTATTATCATTATTATTATTATTATCATTATTATTATTATTATTACTATTGTTATCATTATTCTATAATATACATAACTTTGAACAAATCATTCCATGCCATGATTCTTAAAATAATTTGACACTTAAAATGATTATTTCTATGTGTCTGTGGTTTTAATGAAAGCCACTCATTAAATCATATTTGTCTGTGGTTTTACTTAAAGCCAGTCAGTAGGAATTCATTCAAGTTTAAAAAACGAGTACTCTTTTTCAAACAGTATAAGTCTTTGAGCTTAGAATGTGGGCTTTCAGATTTTCACGTAAGCGTATTTATTTTACCTACCTTTTGACCAACCAAAAGCGGATAAAATACAATTTTGTGAAATTTTACAGAAGATTATAATGGCATTCTATATAAAAAGAAGAAATAATCTTTAGCGGTAATTAATTATTG
Source organism: Chiridota heheva (assembly GCA_020152595.1). NCBI lineage: Eukaryota > Metazoa > Echinodermata > Holothuroidea > Apodida > Chiridotidae > Chiridota > Chiridota heheva. The sequence goes on from JAIGNY010004163.1 coordinate 1,025,616, forward strand.
CTTGTTTAAAAAATTGACTATAAAGAACTAAAAGCTGAAAAAGGTATACATGTTTTCTTCTTGGTTTAATTTCAATGGAAATTATCATTACCAATAATTGTATTTAAGTGTAAATATCAAATTGTGATACAGAATCTGATTTTATGTGATCATTAAAACGTCTCATTATGTACCTTATATTCCACCGGAATTAATCATTCTTATCTGATGGATTTTTCCCATAAATATTGTCAATCCCTTTAATACCAAAAGCTGTTTCAAAATACACGTAAAGCCATCAAAGTTGTACACATTTGGGGATATCGAGGTACGACGATAAACAACTTCTCGCAACAACCTCCAAAGTTGTTTCACTTTTGCGGTATATTCAACAAGTTATTCTGATGAAATGTTACCTTTTAACTTGATTCAATCTTGATTTTGATATTAAAACAACTCATACTCCCTTTATTAATCGTACGGAACGAGAGGCTTATGCATTCTTGATAAAAACCAAACGCTTCGTGAATTTCGAAGGATTTAAAATAATTTGTTTTTGCCAGTCTCGGATTTCAAGTATTTTGGATGATGATGTCGTATCTGAAAGGAGGATTAAAAACTGAATTGTAATACAGTCTATTACATCAAGGCACATCATGATCGGTTTTATCTTGTATCGGCAGATTATTTCCTTTGTTTTTGCATAGGAAATAATAAAAAATAAATTATATCACAAATTGCTTACTTTTGGTGGGATTAAAGGGGGTAATAAATGAATAATTAAGTAATGTTATCATAATCATGTTGCTTTTCTTTGAAGATGACATTTAAAAGGCTTTTTGGATCTATTCTACCTAAGGTACATGCATCTTAATTCGTGTTCAATATGTCTAATGCATTATATTATGTTGATCTATCCATCTGTCCATGCAAACAGTTTCCATTATGGAATTTAGATGCCATGTGAAATGTTTTGGAGCTCTAGACTTCAACCTCAGCAAATAATTTTGCAAAATGTGATCACTGAGATTACTTTAATGTATCATATTAACCAGCAGAAATGCAAAACTGAATGCATTAACTCACGTATTGTCTACATTATGTATTCGTATATTGTTATGCGCCCGTTGTGTAGTAAACAAAACATGCATTTTCATGCAAAAATGCAATGTCATGAAAGTACCTTCATGTCATTACACAATTGAATTTGACTAACTACATCTGTCGCCTTTGAAATTTTAAAAATATAATCAAATTTGTTTATTTATTTAGTGATCGATGCATTTTCTAATGGAATATTTTATCTATGCTGTCGTGTAAACTATTACCAAACACACATATGGATCTAGTTGTGAAGTTGAAAAGCTGCAATGGGGTTCTATCTTACCTTTGTAAAGTTGAGCAGGTTAAGTAGAAGGATTCAAAGTATAACTATGGGGATTAAAATGGCTCTCCTTTAAACTAAGAAAAAAGTAGAAATGATCTGGGCTATATTGGTGAACAGATTAAGTAAAAGGAAATAGAAGGCTTTAATTACAACAAGGGTGACTATATGTTGATGCAGGATTTACTATAAAAAAAAGGAAAGAAAAGGAGACTGCAGTATAATAGAGGACAATAAAACGAGGACAGGGCTCTGGTAGTGGGTTTTAGAAGATACAGGTTGACAGGAAGATTAAGAATACAAGAAGAGGATAATATGAGGAGGATGCTGTAGAGTAATGTGATATATTCAAGAACACCAGATATATTAATTATACAGATGACGTTGTATGCGATGATGTCTATAAAACTACGTTTACGTAATTGTTTAAAACATCATTAATTGATATCATGATAATGTTTCAAGGTGCACTTTAAATATTTGAACGATGTTTTATGAACGTTATATACAAAATTCACAAGGTACATAATTATTTGACAAATGTTTGCAACAAGCGTTCTAAGAAATAGGTTTTGAAAATTTGCTGTTTTACAGCAAATATCTAAAACATATCTAAAAATCATATTTACATAAACGTTTAAAAAAAGATGTTATTTTTGTGTAAAAAATCATTTTGAAATAATAGAAAGTCTCACGCCATACATTCAAATATAATTATGGTATTTTCAACAAATATTGTAAAACACTAGAGCAAACACTTTTTAACAATGATATTTATTTACTTCGTTAGTAGGCTTTGTCGCTATTCCACAGTAGACTTCTACACTAGTAGCAAAATCGTCATATGAACACAATAGATATAATTCGATTCAAATTTTTTGATTGGTTGAAATTTCATGCAATTGCTGCACAATTCATTGGCTGTTATTTCACGATGTATTATAAGTAAAGCATATACGCTATTGATAACATATATTATTACCTTACCTTAACACCAGTTCGAGATATTCTCCTCTGATGGTGAAAATTATTTTTCCCCGAAAAAGGGGAAAATCTCACTCGCCATTTGAAGATCACTCATGATGCCTTTAACGAAAGAGCGTAACGCTATGGCACAGAACTTGTATGTGTTCTAGAAAATTTTATAACCAAGTTCATTTTTGCATTTTCAAAATCTATACTTATTAATCTACAAATTATCCAATTCCCAAGTGGACATCCACCACGCCGTTTTAGAGATATTTAATGACAAACTTACAAATTATGGCCTGTTTTCGCTGGGGATTATCGAAGTAACGCAAACACCATCTAGTACCAAACAAAAATGAGAATGTCCATTGTATAAACAGGTATGCACACAAGGCAGCCTGGTCACTTCAAACATTCAATGACCGCATATTAGCTAATTAAAAACCGTAGATCAAAGCACTTGTGAATGGAAATCCAGAAGTTACAAAATCTATATAGGTTTTCCCCTCTTCAGGGGAAAATATTTATTCTCCTGAAGAGGGGAATCTATTGAACTGACTGCTTCCTCTCCTGACTGTGGAGATTAAGGCTTCAAGGAGTAGCCTCTTCCATTTCTTTCTGTCTCTTGCAAATTACGTCGCTTCCCTCCAACTGTTCCACCCACGCTCCTTCCTCTCTTTCACAAATGTTCTTCTCCAAGTTGTTTTTGCTACCTAAGCTCTTTCCTGCTCCCCTCCGGGGCCCACAACAATGCGATATCCCCATAATAATCATTTTCTCTCCTTAGCACATACGCAATCCATCTCCATATATAAATTGTCTAGCTAATTAGTATTGTCTGTGTTTTTTCATATTATTCATCATTGCTGATCTTTATTGGCCATCTTATTTTCACGATTTTCTTTAGACAGTCCCTCTGAAATATGTCCAGTTGATGAAGTTTTTTTTTTTTTTCTTGCATATGTTTGAATTCCATATTTTACTAAGTTGCTTAAATGTGGTCAGTGCTAAAAAGATATTCTCATTCTTATGCCATCTTTAGTGCCTCCATCTTTTGACACTGTTGTGCCCAGATATACAAACTTGTTTACATCTTCTAGATCGTTATCTGATACAGTTGTTGCTCTTCCGCTGTTATTTTTCATCCTCGTTGTCTTTGTCTTCTTTCCATTCATTTTCAGCCCAACATATGTTCCAATTTCATGAAGTCGAGATTTGTTGTTCTGTAGATTTTTCCTTGTATTTGAAATTAAAGCAATATCATCAGCATAATCTACATCTTCTAACGTTGTGTACATATTCCATCTGATTCCAAATCTATGGTTGACTGTGGTTGCCTTCTTAACCCAGTCTAGTGCTAGGATGAAAAGGAATCCTGACATTGTACATCCTTGCCTGACTCATGTTTTGATAATGAACCAGTCTCATAATTTTACATCAAAATATATTGCGCTTACACTTCCTTTATACCAAATCTGTATTATATTAATGTACTTTTGCGGGAATCCATATCTTTTCAGTATTTTCCTTAATATATTTCTGTTAACACTGTCGAAAGCCTTTCTAAAATCAACAAAGTTTAGATACAGTGGTGCTCTCCACTCTGCTTTATTATGTTTCTTAATGTAAATATATGTTGTGTGGTTCCCCTCCCACCTCTGAAACCGGCTTGTTCAAGTCTCACTGTATCATCTACAGCATCCTTAATTCTATCAAAAATTAATCTTCCAAACATTTTATCAGTAGTGAAATCCCTCTAAAATTGTTGCATCTTGTTAAATCACCTTTCTTGGGTACTACTATGATTATGCTTTTCTTTTATATTTCAGGAACATTTTCTTTTTCCATTATCTTATTAAAAAACCTTATTAATAATTCTTCTGAGACTTCTCTACTACCTTTCCACATTTCTGTAGTTATGTTGTCTATTCCAGCTGCTTTACCATTTTTCATTTTTGTTAACATTTTTCTCACTTCTTAGGTTGTAATTCTACTTTCACTTATCTGTAACGCTTCGTCATGAGTATCCAATCACTCGTCTAGCTCATCATTTATAGCCTTTACCAATGGTTGGTTTACCGTGGATTCAAAATGATCCATCTATCCCTTATCTTATTTTCTCCTTTAAATTAATTCTTCTTCTCTGCTTTTTATTCCTGCACTCTTTCATAATTTCTTTGTAATCTTGTACAAGCTGTTCATGTCACCTCCTGGTGCTGTTCATGTCACCTCTTGATGCTGTTCATGTCACCTCTTGGTGCTGTTCATGTCACCTCTTGATGCTGTTCATGTCACCTCTTGATGCTGTTCATGTCACCTCTTGGTGCTGTTCATGTCACCTCTTGATGCTGTTCATGTCACCTCTTGATGCTGTTCATGTCACCTCTTGATGCTGTTCATGTCACCTCTTGATGATGTTCATGTCACCTCTTGGTGCTGTTCATGTCACCTCTTGATGCTGTTCATGTCACCTCTTGGTGCTGTTCATGCCACCTCTTGGTGCTGTTCATGTCACCTCTTGATGCTGTTCATGTCACCTCTTGGTGCTGTTCATGTCACCTCTTGATGCTGTTCATGTCACCTCTTGATGCTGTTCATGTCACCTCTTGGTGCTGTTCATGTCACCTCTTGATGCTGTTCATGTCACCTCTTGATGCTGTTCATGTCACCTCTTGATGCTGTTCATGTCACCTCTTGATGATGTTCATGTCACCTCTTGGTGCTGTTCATGTCACCTCTTGATGCTGTTCATGTCACCTCTTGGTGCTGTTCATGCCACCTCTTGGTGCTGTTCATGTCACCTCTTGATGCTGTTCATGTCACCTCTTGGTGCTGTTCATGTCACCTCTTGATGCTGTTCATGTCACCTCTTGATGCTGTTCATGTCACCTCTTGATGCTGTTCATGTCACCTCTTGATGCTGTTCATGTCACCTCTTGGTGCTGTTCATGTCACCTCTTGATGCTGTTCATGTCACCTCTTGATGCTGTTCATGTCACGTCTTGATGCTGTTCATGTCACCTCTTGATGCTGTTCATGTCACCTCTTGATGCTGTTCATGTCACCTCTTGGTGCTGTTCATGTCACCTCTTGATGCTGTTCATGTCACCTCTTGATGCTGTTCATGTCACCTCTTGATGCTGTTCATGTCACCTCTTGATGCTGTTCATGTCACCTCTTGATGCTGTTCATGTCACCTCTTGATGCTGTTCATGTCACCTCTTGGTGCTGTTCATGTCACCTCTTGATGCTGTTCATGTCACCTCTTGATGCTGTTCATGTCACCTCTTGATGCTGTTCATGTCACCTCTTGATGCTGTTCATGTCACCTCTTGATTCTGTTCATGTCACCTCTTGATGCTGTTCATGTCACCTCTTGATGCTGTTCATGTCACCTCTTGATGCTGTTCATGTCACCTCTTGGTGCTGTTCATGTCACCTCTTGGTGCTGTTCATGTCACCTCTTGATGCTGTTCATGTCACCTCTTGATGCTGTTCATGTCACCTCTTGATGCTGTTCATGTCACCTGTTGATGCTGTTCATGTCACCTCTTGATGCTGTTCATGTCACCTCTTGGTGCTGTTCATGTCACCTCTTGATGCTGTTCATGTCACCTCTTGATGCTGTTCATGTCACCTCTTGATGCTGTTCATGTCACCTCTTGATGCTGTTCATGTCACCTCTTGATGCTGTTCATGTCACCTCTTGATGCTGTTCATGTCACCTCTTGATGCTGTTCATGTCACCTCTTGATGCTGTTCATGTCACCTCTTGATGCTGTTCATGTCACCTCTTGATTCTGTTCATGTCACCTCTTGATGCTGTTCATGTCACCTCTTGATGCTGTTCATGTCACCTCTTGATGCTGTTCATGTCACCTCTCGGTGCTGTTCATGTCACCTCTTGGTGCTGTTCATGTCACCTCTTGGTGCTGTTCATGCCACCTCTTGGTGCTGTTCATGTCACCTCTCGGTGCTGCTTCTTTCGCATGTTTTGCTGCATCGTCTATCTTTCTTCTTTTGTCAGCACGTACTCTCCTTTTCACCTCCTTATTCTTTTTCTCGTAATCACTTTGTATGAGCTGCCTGATACGTACAGATTTGACATCTTCCATTTGTTGTTTTAAAAGCTTTTTTCTTCAATTTCACGCCATAACATATATTATAACTCAGGTAGTTTGGCCGTTAGCTTCAAAGTTGTTTTGGGCTCGAGTACCGACGGAGCTTCAATTTTCCCCCTCATTTTTCTCTCTTTGTAATTTTAGTCTAGTGACTACTATTGTAGTATTATGTTACTTATATTTCACTTTCACTTTTTCTTTCTGACAAACACGTTGAAAAAACAAGCTACCCGTATCGTTATAACGCTATGCATTATGCATGAGAAACCTTACACACATAAACGCAGTGTACTGTACAAACAGACAGAGATTCTGCACGTCCCACAATCGGAAGTGACGTGAAAGGTCTCATTGCGCAATTGTAATGAGACGAGCCTCCCTCTTTAACATGTGACTTCTTTAATAATCCTTGCCGGAACAAGTTAGTACTTTTCTCACAGTTCTGTCATTTTTGTTATTCTCAACCAGACAGCCAAAGCACCAAGTGAGGTTCCATTGGGCATATATTATTGAGGAAAGTGCCGATACATAAATTCACCTTCGTTTGACAGTTAGATTAAGAGTATTTTGTCATATACGTATAATACATATGATTCAACAAACATTTCAACACAGATGATGACTTCATTTATCAACTCAACTCTCTTAATGTATTTATTCATCATGTAGTAAGTTTATTTTATTATTACATAAATACTTGGAAATTATAACAAAGTGTTAATACAAACAAATGTTAAGAAATGTCCCTACCCTAAAGAGCCTTCAACACTTAAGGTATCCGACGTCACGGAACATTTTTTCCCCAAGTCTGCAATGAATAAAGGGTACCCATACAAAGGGTACCAATGTAACATATATGACATAATCGTCTGGTGATCTTGTAATGGCCGCTTATAAATAGCACATACACATTTTTGCTGTATTATGCGTTAAAATGTGATTATAATTTGCGTTGATTGAGTTTTGCATGTTATAACATTTCGCGGCATAACATTCCAATCTATTTGCATAAAAAATAGACTTGAAAAATACAAAATTCTATAACTGTTCTTGGTGGAAGAACGACTACTTAGTGTATTGACTACCGCTTTGAGACTTTGCCGCGCCAGTCGACTGATAAAAAGATAAAAATAACGCTTAGATCTGATAATTACCGACTTCTGTTGAATATATGATGTAGAAAAATGTTTCATGCTTGATTAATGAAATGTAAGATGAGGAGATTTTGTTTAAAGTTCACGGCTTACAGTTGTTTTAATTTGAAGAAGACTTGAAAATGCTTTGAAAATTTTATTTGAAACAAACAAAACTTTTGTTCCGAACAATCAGGTTTTAACAGTCAGCTATATAAGTGGCCCATAATATACATCTTATACAGTAAAATAGTGAATGGAGTAAATAAAAAACCACATCAATTTGAAGAAGTGGCTTAAGTTTAAAGTTCTCGTAGATGTGCATGGTAAACTTTATTCCACGGCCATAAGATCCCAAGTTTCTAAATTCGTTTGGAATCTTCTCGTATCCTTTTTCAATGAAAATTGAATATAAGGATTCACTAATATTTGAATACTGTGCTTACTATATGAGATTTGATGGTAACTTTTAATTGATGAAAATTCTTTAATTTCAGTCTTTATAGTATCATCAATCTCAAGAGAAGTATGCAATTTTATCCCTTTGTCTCACGGAATCATGAAATGTATGTGAACATCTATATCCCAGTCTGGGAAAAACCTAATTCTTTAAATATTAGAAACTATTCTCGAAGGATTGTTTTAGAGCAAATTCCAATTCACCAACCATCCATTCATAGCCATGGAAAATTACCAGCCCTGTTATGTTTTACGTAGCATCTATAACACCACCCACTCACAAAATGATGTCTTTAGTAAGTTTCATTCCCCATCAATCCTGACCAACACGGATAACTCTTCTAGATCCTCTGACATTTTATGCATCATTAGGGTATCACCAATTTTAGGAAAAGTGTGCCTTTCATTCCTTTGCCGCACCGAATCATGGAATGTATCACGAAACGTGAATCAACAAAACCATAATTCTTTAAGGATTACAAAGTATTCCCAAATGATTATCTAAGAGTTAAAAGCAATCTATTTGCTTTCCAATTGCAAGCCATTCAAAGTTACAAGCCTTGCTCAAATTTACGTAGATTCACTCAGAAAACGATGTCGTTGGTAACAGTTTCAGTATCGAAATATCCTGATAAAAAGAGATTTGCTACATGAATGAATTCATTTGGTCTTATTTTCTCTAAATGAAGATGGATCACTTTTTTAGATCCTTTGGTATTTGTTGTATTAACATACGCAAGTATTTAACTTCTTTAATGTAAAAGTTTTCTACAACCATGGAATGTAAAAGTTTTTTACAACCATTGAAAGTTCGTCAAACCGTAGATATAAGCATGGTACATTATGGGTTAAGTTATAGCGGCCTCCGTCTTATTTTGAAACCTGTTTGTATCTTATTTTAAATCCTCTTAAGCTTTCGTACTATTATTCCAGTCATATTTGACACAAAACATTTTATAACTAACCTATTTGTGTTATTTATTTTTGTTTTCTGCATCATCCTACGTCATATGAGATTACCGTTATTGACGACGAAGTTACGTAAAGGAAGCGGTACTGTTGAACAAATTTAAATGATGTTGTAATGAATATTCTCGTACAAGTTGTGCAATTAAATCGTACCTCAGTGCAACATCTCATTAGAGGAATATACTCCGAAAGTCAACAAATTCAAGGCGTATTTTCGGAAATTGAATAATGGCGTGATACATAAAAGCTATATTATCGTGAATAACATAAATGTCCTCAGTAAAATGAGATTTATCGCAACAACTCTCTAGGTATAATTTCGGTCAATTTTATAGCATTTAACCATGTTTTTGGTTTTCCCAGACTTGAAATGTTTTTATACTGATGTTGCCTATGAAACAAATGGCAAGCAATTACCATGTGAATTCAACTTAAGTATATGATCTTATTATTCTGCAATAATGTGTAAACCTTCCAAAATATGGAATCCATGCATATTTATGTTTCGTTGGACGAATTCAATAATGTAATCATTTATTTTCAAAATCAAGCCGGATAACTTTTTTGGAACCTCTTGGCATTTTTAGAGATAGTGTAAACCTAATCGTAAATCTAATGTTATATAATACACACAAAAATGATAGAGATGATACGTTGATATTCTAATCTATTTCTTTCAGGAAGTAGAAGTATACTTATATTACACACCCGTTTTTGTAGGCCTACTGTTACTGAACATTTTACATTTTACATATATTTTTGATGATTATTAGTCTTCGATGGCAAGATCACTCTTTCGGTTATTTGTGTGCAGAAATATGTTACAGCTTTAAAAATGTAAAATTTCCTTTACGTAATAAACAATCAGTCTAAAAAAACCAGTCTATGTCAGAAAAATACTGGGTTTGCTTATCAGCTTTAAGAACTTCCTTTTTTTCTGAACAAAAAAAAAAATCATTATCAAGTGCGTTATCGCAAGTTTCGTAATATAACATAAGTAAATTAACTCTACCGATTAGATGGATTTATCATGTTGCTTAGGCCGCATTAACAATTCCCATTAGTTTGAACAGTTTTCGTCGGGATAGTGTTAGTAATAAATAATCTTTAAATGTTATAATTATGTAGTCAGTCTTATTAATAACCTCCAAAATCTACGTCAAGCTGAATAACACATGTATCTGTGTTTTAGATGCAAACTATAAAAGTAAGGAAAAGACAGAAAAAAGAAGGCGCACAATTCTTGTCGGTCCCATAGACATCTATCTAGGTTTTTGTAAGCACTTCTTTACTTTTTCGCATTTGTTTAATCATCCACGAGGCACTGTAGGTTGTAGTTTGTTTCCCAAGATTTTTAACACAAAATCATTTACTGTTCATTCATGTACCATTTACTAATGAATTATTCAAATTCCCCAGTCAGTAATATATATATATATATATATATATATATATATATATATATATATATATATATATATATATATATATATATATATATATATATATATATATATATATATATATATATATATATATATATATATATATATATATATATATATATATATATATATATATATAAATATATATATATATATTTATATATATATATATATATATATATATATATATATATATATAATATATATATATATATATATACATATATATATATATATATATATATATATATATATATATATATATATATATATATATATATATATATATAATATATATATATATATATTTATCTATTTATGTATCAAATATTTATATTTCAATTTTTAAAAACTAATAATCTCCGAATGGATTGTATTGCACTAAATGTTAGATATTAGAAAGACAGAAGAGGTTTATATTTTAACATCTTTACAGGATTATAACAAATTGTTTTAAAACACAATTTTCAATTCCAGAGGTATTTTTGTCACGAATATCACGAATTCCAAATCGCTTTGTAATTGGTTGTTTGTTATTAGTCATACATATAATGATTTATGGATTTTTGTATTCATCAAGAAAAATGGTTTACGTGAATTCTAGAGCAAGGAAACTAGTATTATTCTCCGATTTCTTTACTGCTTTGAGCTTATGGCTAAGGGTTTTGAAAAAGCTCCATGAGAAACAAATTCCCGATTAAGTACAAGAAATTGTCTAAAAGTTGTTTCCATCATTACCTAAAACTAAACGTTTGAAGCTTCGAAATGGGGATAAGTTAACAGAAATACCGAGTTCTTTATGCTAAGATTATGAGATTTTGAATACAGATTTCAAGTTTCAAATGAAAACCGTGTTTCAGTATTAAGGTGATCTTCATTATCTTCTTGGCTTTGTCATTTCTACAGGTCTCTTCTTAATTATCTATTCATTTACTGGGTAAAACGAGAGCTGGTGGATTACAGATAATCAATCAATCTGTCACATGGCCCGAAGTGTTTTCCAATCTTTTCTTTTTTATTTCAATTACGTCATCCTGTAATCATACTTCGCTACTTTTTATCACCCTATATGATTTCTTACTACCATCCAGCTTGATAGAATTTCATGTAAAAAAGGGGGGATTATTTAAGGACTTTAGATCAAACTGATCTTTTAATTTCAACTCAATTGAGAAGCTACTTACCACTTTCTTTATTAACATGAAAAATACTACTGCACTTGAAATTCTTTGTGCAGAATCTCCATAAGATTTTGTTTACGAAATATTGTTCCCTTTGTGCCGCTTTGGGCTGATATATATGTAGCATCTTGTGACAAGTTTTCTCATTTCCAAACTTATCCCACTACTATCCAGATTGTTACAATTTCATGTAAAAAAAGGGGGATTACTCAAGGACTTTGGATTGAACTGATCTTTTAATATCAATTCGATTGAAAAGCTACTCACCACTTTCTTTATAAACATACAAAATATTACTGCACTTGAAATTCTTTGTGCAGAATCTCCACAAGATTTTGTTCACTAAACATTTTGTTCTCTTTATGCCGCTTTGGGCTGATATGTGTAGCATCCCGAAGCATTTTGAAAAGTTTTCTCATTTCTAATCTTATCTTTTTACATTACAAGAATACAATTTTAAATTATAATTATTTTTTATCAGCCGGAGGAGAGAGAACGTATTGTAATTATTACAATTCTTCGAAATGCATTCATTTCTACTCAAAATGCAATACATCACATGACTAAAATCACCTATGGATGTGTAAAAGCAAGAATAATTGATCTACTTCAAAAGTACTTCAAAAGTGATCAAAAGCATTGCAATTACAAAAGCTTTCAAACAAATTCCGACAAAATCGGCCATTTTATATTTTTATATTAATATGTATTATTTCATTTTTGTATTTGCCGCTATTATTTGAAGGGGAGCAGCTGCTTTCAAGAAACAATTTGGATTCTTTGTGATAATTCCGATCAGCATCTTAATGTCAAAGCTTCGTCATCATCTTTAATGTCTGAAATTTAGAAGGAAAAAATTTGAAAAAATGCGCAAAGCTGTTAGCCGTCTGAGAGATATAATCCGATGATGTTGTTTTGTGGGTATATGTAGCAGAGGATATAGGGACATCATTGCACACGCTAAAAAACTCATTCATATCAACCTTTAATATAATATACTTTAGACGCCTCTTTAAGACGCAGTGACTCGGTAGTTATGGAGTCATGGTCGTATGCAAAAGGTAACGGGTCACGGACACAGCATTGTGTCATCGAGCAAGACTTTACTTGCTCCAGCTCACTCGGCTGTAGAATGAGCACTATCACTATTGGGAAAGTAAACGTCAAGAAAAACGGAAATAAACGCCTTTATGGGGCTGAAGATTTTGTGTATCATATATCATTGAATACATTACGTTTATGATACCATAACAGATTATTTTGACAACACAGAGAAAATTGTAAATAATATCTTTTTTCCAAGTAAACGCATATTTCCATTGTTGTTTTTTCCTGAGCTTTACTGACTTTAGTCCATTGTAGAGTTTCAGTCCACATTGTTACATTAAAGATATGAAAACATTTTGAAATTTGAGGATAAATATTCATTTACCTAACAAATGAAACCACAAGAACAAGAAATAAATAACAAGACTATGTGAAAGCATTTACACTGGAAGCATAAAAATCAACAAAAAATACATTCGTTTTTTGTTCAGGTTATAGAATTAGAGAAGTCATTGACAGCTCAGCTTTCTTCGTTGTTGTTGTTTTTTTTTTTTTCTTGTTTTTTAATTCTATGGTTCAGACTTTAGGTTCTACTTCATCCGATTGATGAACCTTTGCTGCACAGCGAACATTGAAGAGTTTCTATACAGTCGGATAATGTTTTGGCAAAGTATTTACATAAGCCTATTAAGGTTATTACGTTTTCTGTTTGATTTAATTAAATCTTCTTTAACTGACATTGGAAGTGGAACTTTCGGCACTAGTAACAATCCAGATGAAATTGAGTGTGTATTCCTGTGCAATATCTAAAAGGTTTTTTATCGTTTTAACGTGGGCAGAGATATACAATACAGTTTACAATACAATTGACCTTTTTATTTTTATAAATGGTATTTTGTATTCATGTATACATGTTTGCACATACACTGACTAGCCAATCAATAATCGCCGCGGAAGTCACGTCACTAGTATGTATCACATTACCAGCGGCGTGTCAAGTAATTTTCAGTTCTCCTGATATGTAACCTCATTGGTGTTTATCATATAAGGTTAGCCAAAAATCATGAGGACCATATGCCATATAAAGAAATGGCCAGATAGATAATACGGATTTATATGGCCAGATATAGATATAGCATTTGATATGGCCAGATGTAGATATAAAACTTTATAAAACTTTATATGACATATCTAATTTTATATAGCCAGATTTATATAAAAAGTTATATTTGATATATAAACTTTCATACGGGCCATATCAATCTGTAAACAAGTTGTGCTGAAATTGGGTATATAAAATTTGATTCACATATATGGCCAATTCTTTATATGGTTTTATAAATATAAAATAAACCCTTTTCTGTATAATCCATATCAATCTTTATATGGCTGTATACAATTTGATTTACAGATGTGGCTTTATATGGGTATATACAATCTAATTAACAAATATGGCCAGTTCTTTATATGGGTTTATATAGCTACATAAAACAAGTCTTTTTCTTTTATCCATAACAATCTTTACATTTGGTCGATATATCGTTTTAGAAAAGCCTTGTGAAAGTTAATTATCTTTCAAAAATAAATTTACATGATAAATATCTACATAGTTTTATAACATACATACACCCATCTACAAGACATTGATGAGGGAAACACATAATCTGCATACATTTGTGTACAGCAGATGTGCTTCATCACCTTGTTTGTTTAAGCAATATAGTCTAAACCATTCACAGAGGTACCCAAGAAAATACATAAAATAATGTAATTTCTTAATGATTTAACAAAAATAGCATGTGTTAGCGATAAAACTTAATGAAAAAAGATGAGCAAAGTCTCAGTTGGGCTGGTGTTCAACATTTAAAGAAGGGTTTGGTATTTGGAATTTCAATTTTGTAATGTGTTTGTCATATCAATTCAATTTTCAAACATAGTTGGCACTTTCTTTACTGAAAGCAGTAAAAATGAAATAACACAGTGAACATTTATTTTTTCTTTAAAAAATCTGCTAACTACCAAGGTAACATAAAATGGTTAACTAGAATTATAACATAGAATATTTTACAGGTACTTATAAAATTCTTCCTACAACCAAGTTGGAAAATCTTGCAATCCTTCATTTCCCTGCAACCATAGGGGTCATTACTGCTAGGCTACATAGGAAATACCTCAAACTTTGTTAAATTTGTATTCTTATTTCAAAACCCTTGCCTGCATGAAACTCTTAAAAATTACAAGATTTAAAAATCCATTTTCTGAAGAAGAAAACAAATTAAGAATCTTTGGAACCTCCTTGATTGCAAAATCAGGGGAAATTTGAGATACATTTTAAAGGTGACCGTTAAGACTATCATGGACACTTAACTGATATGGACCTACATGTAGGCCTAATTGCAATTGCCTAATCTTGTTACAAAGTAATATACCTAGTTTTCATGACATTCACTTCATAAGACAATTCAATTTGGCAACTAGCTATTTGTCAGATTTAATTATCAAAAATCTTCAGTAAATTACAGTCTAAGGTTCAATAATTATATAGATATTTGGTTGTGCCTCGTACTCGCCGCAAATTCTTTGGTGACAGCGTTTGCTAGAGCGGGACCATCTCTGTGGAATGCTTTGCCTACAAAAATAAAAAATGCCGATTCTTTTGCCGTTAAATTTCGGGCAATTTTCTTTGATTTTTGGGAGAGGAGAAGAATTTTTCAAACTTTAATTATTTCTGTCCTCCTCCCCCGCTGAAATTTCTCCCCCTTCAAAACAAAATAAACAATGTAGGCCTACATATTGCAGCGGCGTAGGAAATTATTTGATATTGGGTGGCCACATTTTATTTTTGTGGGAGGATGGGGGGGCTACGTACAATTATCGGAATTTTTGGTAACATTTTCAGAAAATGGATTGAATAACAACATTTAACAAAAATTGTAGCATATTTTATGAAAATTATTGCAAATTTCCCGAAAATGAAGAATATTTCCGGAAAATGAAGGATATTTCACGAAAGAACTTATTTCAAATTTTACAAAAATTGAAGCAAGTTTCCAGAATATGAAGAAAAATCACTGAAAATTGACGTAATTTCCAGGTGAAAAATAAATTTCTACCTGGAAATCTAAATTTATATTCCGCAGAAAATTTCCAGTCATTTGTAAAAGTATTTTTTTGGGGGAAACAATAAATGTCTGTTGATTCCAGTTCAGTTTAACTGGCTTTAGCAGGAGTTTATAATAGTACCGGTTGAAAACAATTAATGCCTGTTGATTCCAGTTAAGCGAAGCTGGTTCTAATAGGTGACTATCAGTCACCTGTTGACTGTTGACACCAGTTTCAAACAATGTGCATTTCAACTGTTTTTTTGTTTGTTTTTTTCTGCTGGGTAGCATCATCATCATTTATATGTATATATATATATATATGTATATATATATTTATATATATATATATATATATATATATATATATATATATATATATATATATATATATATATATATATATATATATATATATATATATATATATATATATATATATATATATATATATATATATATATATATATATATATATATATATATATATATATATATATATATATATATATATATATATATATATATATATATATATATATATATATATATATATATATATATATATATATATATATAAATATATATATATATATATATATATATATATATATATACATATATATATATATATATAATATATATATATATATATATATATATATATATATATATACATATATATTTGTAAAAGCGATATAAATTAAACATAGCATTTTTGCACTTATCATTTACATATTTATTAAAAGATAACTCATTATCAAGTAACACACCTATATATATATATATATATATATATATATATATATATATATATATATATATATATATATATATATATATATATATATATATATATATATATATATATATATATATATATATATATATATATATATATATATATATATATATATATATATATATATATATATATATATATATATATATATATATATATATATATATTTGTAAAAGCGATATAAATTAAACATAGCATTTTTGCACTTATCATTTACATATTTATTAAAAGATAACACATTATCAAGTAATACACCTAACTATTTAATACAATGACTTTCAAGAATGTGCTCATTATTGATATTTATCCCATCTGTTACACACTTGTTTCTTTTAACATTGTTAGCAAATTTAATATACTAGGTTTTGCTACTATTCGATTTGAGTCGATTTTGGTTCATCCAGTTCAATACAATATTAGCACACGTCTCTAAAGCTGATATACAATTTACCTCGTCAATTGGATTAATTGGATTAAACGACTCATAAAAAGAATGGTCGTTAGCGTATCCCATAAATGTGACTTTGTTTTCATCATTGAGAAAATTGGTGGCAGGATAATTGCATACATATTGCATGCCAAAGGGCCTACACAGCTTCCTTCAGGTACAGAGAATCATAGACATTGCTCTTTTGAGAAAGATTTCTTGATTTGCATTTTTCTTTTCCTGTCACTAGGATAGCTATGAAACCATTTCAATGCAGTGTCATTGATTGCAAATTGCTTTTGAATCACATCAATAAGGACAATGTGATTGACTGTATCAAAAGCAGCTGAGAGGTCCAGTGCTAACAGTGCTGTAACTTTCTGCCGGTCCATGTTTAGCAGAAGATCATGTCTTAGTTTAATCAGGGCTGTTTTAGTGCTCTATGACATACTCTCTCTCTCGGTTCTCCAGTTACTTGTGTTTGGAGGTAAGCGCATAAACTTATTGTTACAATGGCTCTTGTTGGTTGTGCAATTGTTTAAGCTTTGGACATATTTGACTCGCTGCCTTCCTCTGCTTTTTTTGCCATCAATTTTCACACATACTGCCAGCTGTTCCAACCCACTCTCCCGATAAACATGCCCAAAAAATGTGTCCTTTTCTGATGGAATTGAGTAGGGACCTGTCCATGACTGCCTTTTTGCGATAATATAATCAGGTAACAAGTTCTCATTATTCAGATGATCACTTAATTGTACTAACATATCTTTTTCGACAAACTTAGAGGTGAATGGTAAGTTATTCACCGGTCTGTAATTTGACATAATTAAATCAAGACCGGATGTCTTCAGAAGTGGTCGAATTATAGATGTTTTCCAGTGAGCTGAAAGACTACCAGTTGTTAATGAGTCATTGACAATCCTTGTTAAAAGAGGTAAGAGTACTGATAGGTGTGTTTTCATCGCTTGCCGGAAATGGATCTGTTGCACAATTCGTGGACCTTGACTGCAATATCAGTTTCATTACTTCATACTTGTTCATAGCCCTAAGAACATTACATTCTTTGCAACCGCTTTTGGGTGGATCGAAAAGTGAATAATCTTGTTATCCGTCCCTGATATTATCAATCTTGTCCATTGAAAAATCAGCAAAATTGTAGGCAAGTAAGTCATCTGCTTCCTCTTCTGGCATTGGGTTCTCCTTTCTTCTCCCCACCAATTAATTCACAATACCAAATCATTTCATTGAATCTCCATTACATTTCCCTAATAGATGTATTGACATAATCCCATTTTACAGTCCGATTCAGTGTCCTAGTCGGGGAATCTTAGTGATATTCCCAATCGGGAATCATATACATATTCATTAACAAAATGGCTACGTACAGCCCACCATGCATCGCTTCTCTGGAGCTGTGCCCTGTACAAAGTCAACAGAGAAAGTTGATTGCTGTTATAACAACCTTTTGGCAATCCGTTTGGAGTAGGTTTTTATGCAAAGTATATTCAATAAACATGTAAATACGAACTTTGGTGACCTTTTTACCGGCTCAAATCAAGGAGTTACCGGTGCGTTTTCAGGATATATTGGAAATAAATGAGTGGTTTTACTTGATATTTTTCATGTGTTTTGCGACCCTAGAATCTCAACAGCTGCTCACTTAATCGTTGATTGGATTGTTTTGTAAGGTTCTCATGAACATCTCCATGGACAGTGGAAGTAAACTTTAAACAGTATAAAGACATTTTTGATGATCTGTGTGTAGGTTACTAGTCTCTTAGTGCATGTTCAGTTTCAGTATGTTATTATACGTTGCATTCTGAATATTACGACGTTAGGCAGTTGAGACGGGGGTCACAGCGCTTACACAAGGTTACATTCGTGAGATCAGTAAATAAGTAAAAAAAAAATGAAGTCCGACTTACAAAATGTGTTGCATGATTCTTCCGCGCATCTCACGAGCTAGTGGGTAGAGATGTGAGCCCAAACACCAGCGGGGATCTAAGAAGTATAAACAGAAAACAGCTTGCAGTTGAAATGTAATTAATATAAGTAAATGGAAGAAATTTTCTTTTCTTTTTCTTTCTCCCATTATTCATCTTTATATGAAATATTGATTCCACTGCAAATCTCTATCCACTAGCCCGTGAGGGTGTCGTTGAAACTCGAAAGACGCAACACAATTTGTAACTTGGACTTACTTTAAGTTATTTACTCATTTTACTCATCTTACTCGCTGTAATCCTACATGAATCAATACTTATGTCCCATCGGGACACTCAGACATGCGCAGAATACATACGTACTGCAATGTTGTGCGCCATATTGAAAGCGGAGATTCATGATAGACTTTCATGCAGTCGTTTAAACTGTTCAAGTACACTATAAGGGCATACGTGTACAGTCACGATGCACACTTATATGTCGCTAAAACCTGTTCTATGTAGAATCTGTGCTGGTGCGGAAAAAGATGAGTAAATAACTTAAAGTAAGTACGACTTACAAAATATGTTGCGTCTTTCACCCCTCTCCTCACCCTCATTCAGTTCGGGAGCAGCCCGAAAAACTGGGTACTTTGAAATACCAAAAAAACTGGGTACTTTTATGTATTACGTCATCGCATGAGCCTACACATTTAACTAGCCCACACTAAGCATATGGGGTTTCTCATTTTCCTCTCCGGTTGTCCAAAATTTCAATGGATATCCTGAAATTTTGGAGACTGATAGTAAATAGATATTCAAAACTTTTTGCCGCTGCTTTTTGAAATTCACGCTTGCCTTTTTGAGAAAATCAATCAAACAGATTATGGATAGTCTGTTTTGTTCATTCTCTTTAAAAGGCGACCGTGAATTTTAAAAAGCAGCTGCTAATAGTATTTAATATCTATTTACTATCCGTCTCCAAAATGTCAGGATATCCATTGAAATTTTTGACAATCCGGAGCGGAAAATGAGAAACCCCATATGTTAAGTGTGGTCTAGTCAAATGTGTAGGCTCATGCGACGACGTAATACATCAAATACCCAGTTTTTGGGGTATTCCAAAGTGCCCAGTTTTTCGGGCTGCTCCCGAACTGTCATTAACTAATGGGTAGAGATTGGAACATAAGTATTGCAACATAAGTATTGAGTTCCGCTCGGGTTAATGAACTGGACTGTTTTAATTTGTGAAGTAGTTTACGATAATTTCGTCTAAGATTTGTAAATGTAGTTTTATGATAAGTAGTTGGACTTTTACGCCATATTTTCTCTGCTTTTCGAACTTCCCTTTTCAAACTGAATACCTCATCTGTAATACACACTGGTTTAAGCCTGCATGTGAAACGCCGTTGTACTACCGGAGCATGATTTTCCAGGATTCTGGTCATTTCTTCATTAAAGTCCTTTACCAGTATATCACCACTCCTGTCTGATATTACCAGGTCATCGACGAATATTTGCAGATCACGATCTATTTTTGTGTGGTCAATGCCTTTTACTTTCCTATAATCCACCTCTTGTTTGATAACTGGCGGTTTAGTAATATTAAAATGAAGTTTAATCATTCCATGATCGGGTATAGGAAAAACACTTTCTGGTTCAGATATGTTAAACTGAAATTCGTCCTTGGTTAGGACAAAATCATTAATGTGGCCTAAGATATGAGTAAGATATGGTAAACAAGACTATACGTCTTCATTAGATTAAAACAATGATTGTTATTGGATAATGAAATCTCCAATCACAATGATATTATGGTAGATGTTGTATACTTCACTAAGTAAGTTTGAAAATTCCTCTATATATCATTATATAAAGAGCACTGAATTTGATGTTCTGGTGAATATGGGGGTCTATAAACGCTCATAATAGTTACATTTATATTGTTTACAATAGCTGACCAAATTCCACATTCAAAGATTTTAATTCTCCTACTGTGTTTTCCTTTTTATCAATGTACACTTTGAATAATAAGCCAACCACCCCCCCCCTCACCCCCTCCTCTACGATCTGACTTCCTCTATACACCCATAAACTTATAACCATGCAGATTGTTTAGTGCAGCCTTTGTATTCACATCTTCAGATAAGAGATATAACAACTCAGGAAATCACTGACAATAGCACAAGTGGTGTGTGTGCGTGTGTGCGTGTATGCGCGTGCGTGCGTGCGCGTACGTACGCGAGCGTGCGTGCGCGAGCGCGTTTGGTGGTGAGGGACGTAACTTAAAAGCGGGAATGTTTTTTGGTCGCGCAATTACGATTTTGACTATTTCGTCGGAAAAACAAACAGCCAAGTATTGAAAAAAGGTGTGGGCAAATTAATATGGTTATACCTTCATGTTTTGTTTCCTCGCAAAAAAACAAAATACTACGAGCCCAGCCAACCCCCCAACCCCCCAACCCCCCTTCCCCTATCCTTCTCATACTCATCCATTTGGCCGGACACTACATCTCTATCTGGCAAAGGTGTATATAATGTCGAACGTACTTGTACCAGAGCATTTCTCACTCATGCCCAACTCAGACAGATATTAGAATCATGTCCTCCCGGCCGCCGACTCGGCATGATGCTGACAACATCATAATTGGGAACTTAGCAGCTTAGTCGGGTAGATATGTAAAATGACTGATGTACTGTTTAAACCAAAGATATACATAAAACATGCCCGAATCGTCTAGATATCAGAATCATGTCCCGTCGACTCGGCATCATAATAGTGACAACATCATACTTGGGCAACTATAGTGGGGCAGAAATGTAAAATGTAAAATGCACCAGTACGCTTCTTACGCTTTATCGGGAGATCTCAGAGATCGCCCGTTCGGAAAATCGGGACATGCGCAGTACGAATTTATTCAATAACGATGATTCGCCAGTCTTGGTGTAGTCGCTTTATGTGTGTATTACTTCTTAACACTCTTGTTTTATTCAGAAAAAAATAACGGTACAAAAGTTTGATTTGATTCTTATAATTTTTATTACAATGTTAGTCAAAAACAAGTCCCAAATAAAACTTCAAAATGTTTTTGTTTTTTCTTTAGAAAATCTTGTTTAAGCGCGGCTGCCTAACGGTAACACGTAATAAGAAAATTTTTCACAGTAAATCTTAAAAGCGCATGGTGAAAAGATAATTTATTTGCTATTATTTCATATCGTGAAGAAAAATTTAAACCCTTTGGAGTGTTTGAGATCCCCGCGCTCAAAATTTGTCTGATAAATACCTCCGTAAAGTATATCTCCCATTCTAATATTACTGGACTGTGTACCGTTTAAATCAGAGATACATCTCAACAATGCCCGAATCGTCTAGACTGCTAGATATCAGAATTAGAATTATTTCGACTCGGTATGTTGCTGATTTGGATTGCTACTGGAGTACTTTTCCCCAAGTCAAAATGTCTTGCGATGATACCAGTTAGGGAAAAGGGAAAGGGGTAGGGGGGAAGGGGGTTCTGTTCCAAATTGTTCTATATTGCGTGACTGTAAACACATGTACATTGTTTATAGATAAGTCAGGAAAATTTGTCTTACATTCTCATGCGGTGGAAGTCTTGTTACGCCCCTGTGGGTGGTAGCATACCAATAGCCCTAGCCAATATCCCTAGCCTCGAGTTGCTTTGCTTCGGGAACTGGAAAATTCGAAATTCGGCGAGCGCGCGTGAATAGATTCCGCCCTCTGCTTTAAGATATATGTTTTTTTTAGTATTTTCCGACACAGGCGCAGCTCGACAAATATGATAATCTACAAAATTATATCTAGCTGACTTTTCAAAATATCCTAGCAGATAAAGTTGTCTGAGGTGAAGAAACAGATCAATACGGTATTGTTTTTTCAAGCGAAACAATATTCACTATAGCGAGATTTAGCAAATACTAACTGACAAGATACATGACGTACCGTATACATTAACTCTTCTTTGAATGTATCACTACAGAAACAAAAATAATGATTGGTATTTGATATGAATCTTAGTTTGGATAACACCTGATGAACTGTGCTTTAGCTGTTTAGTTTTATTTGGTGGATTAAGTGAAATATCATGAGCACTTGTAATGATGTGTGCCAGTACAAAAAGCTTCCACTCACATGATTTTGACAATCATTCTTCATTTAAATAATAAAATATTTTTTAAAGTGAAATTTAAGTTTTATATATGATACCAATTATCGATAACACCACGAAA
The DNA here is from genome assembly GCA_020152595.1 of Chiridota heheva. Taxonomy (NCBI): domain Eukaryota; kingdom Metazoa; phylum Echinodermata; class Holothuroidea; order Apodida; family Chiridotidae; genus Chiridota; species Chiridota heheva. The sequence continues at coordinate 1,048,803 of JAIGNY010004163.1, forward strand.
AAGTGGATCAATTGTATGATTTACTTGCACTTCTGTAGAAATACAAAATAATCGGTAGAATTTGACTTTATTAGCCCGGAAGCATGCCTATTAATAGGAACATTTATAACACACGAGAATAATGAAGTCACGCAGCCATATTGTTCAGAAGTTGCAATAAAATGTAATAGTTTCTAATTTATATACTTGAAATATTAAAAAACATTGTGCTGAAAAATATCTGAATTTCAAAATGGCCGTTTCCCGCCTAAAAGTCTAGCTCTGTTGTCTATTTTTTCTAATTTTCGAAAACGGCGTGGTAAACATGTAAAATGGGAGCGGAAAAGTTGTAGCCGTGACAGCAATAAAGGTTTTTTTAAATATTTGTTATATGAGTTTTAGGTTTCCCTAGCAAAGATATATTTTCCCAAACGTATTCTAAATTTGAAATACGTAACATTGAATAAGGCTTTAACGTTAGGAGAGCAAAGAACCATGGGAAATATCACAAAATGGCGGCTTCCATGTATCAAAATGTTCCCATATAAAGTGTATATGCATATATGGATGTATACAACTACCGGTATATAAAGCCAGATATAGTATATACAGAGAGCATATTAGAGAGAAAGAGAGGGGGAACAGGCGGGCACGGGGCAGGCGGGCAGGCGGGCAGGAGGCAGGCTGACAGGGGGCAGCCGGGCAGGGGACAGGCTGGCAGGGGGAAGGTGGGCAGGGGAAGACGGGCAGGGGTAGGCGGGCAGGGGGCGGGCAGGGGTAAGGCGGGCAGGGGGCAGGCGGACGGACAGACGGACAGAGAGATAGATAGATGAACAAACAAACAGACATATGATGGCTATATCAGCAGGAAAAAAAACAGTTGCAATGCACACTGTTTTAAATTGGTGTCAACTGTTTCTAACAGGTCGTAACTGTATTTAACTGGTAATGAGCACATCACCTGTAAGAACCAGTTACGCTTAATTGGAATCAAGAGGCATCAATTTTTTCAACAGGGACTATGACAGATCCCTGCTAAAAACAATTAGGCTGAACTGGAATCAACAGGCATTTATTGTTTCCAAAAATTATTTTTGCAAATGACTGGAAATTTTCTCCGGAATGGAAATAATTAGCTCAATTTTTGTGAAATGTCTTTCATTTTTAGGAAATTTGGCATCAATTCTTGTGAAATTTCCCTCAATTTTTGTAAAAGTGTCTCACTTTTGGGAAATTTCCATCTCTTTAAGAAAAATATCCTTAATTTTCAGGGATTCTTCTTCATTTTCGGGAAATTTGCTTAATTTATTCTTATATTTGCATCAATTCTCGCGAAATATTCTTCATTTTCTTGAATTTTTGTCATTATTGGGAAATTTGCATCAATTCTCGTGAAATTTGCTACAAATTTCATGAAATGTCCTCAATCCATTTTCGTGAAATTTTTCTCAAATTTACGATAATTGTCATAAGAATCGTTTTTAGAACTGCATAGACTAATTTGCTAGTTCAATTTGGCGAATATGTTTGTAGTGTTTCTTTTGTCTCCTAATTTTGAGTACGGAGCCGGCTTCACAGAGTATTTAAGGGGTTACGATATATTCTACAATTAAGCCGGAGGGGATGGTGTCCGTGTTGTTAAGTGGGATTGGGATTCTGGGGGAGGGGTTTCTGCCAAAATAACACATTTTCTGTAACTGCCCATTCCTACCTTGGTCCAATAGACGACAGATGAATTGAATTCTGTCGAGAGATCATTTCAAATTATCATTATTACAATTTATATAGCGCCAAAATCTATGTAAATAATCATTGGCGCTGTACAAATAAAATATTACATGAATACATCAGAAAAATAAAAGTAAAGAAAACTAGCCCTAAAATACTGAATGTAATTAATGCAGCAAGAAATATATATAAAGTAATAAAATTTAATAGAAGTAGAAATTAAGGAGAACTACAAGGATTTAAGAACAATGCACTAATAATACATTAAAAGGTAAAATAACTTAAGTACTTTAAAATTATGCTTCAAAAGAAAATATGATAGTAATTACAAATAAAATTTTACATGCTGACATTAAAAAGATAAGATAAATGCTGAAAATGAAAGATAAGAGCTTTAATTAAAGCATACAGCAAAATAATAAAAAGGTCAAATATAAATTAAAATAGAGAAAATTAAAAGGAATTAAGAACAATACATCTATACCAATAAAACATTAAAACGTAAAATAACTTCTATAAGTACTTTAAAATTATGATTTAAAAAGAACATATGGTTGTTATAGACTAATAGACTTAACAATAGAATATTAAAGATGATGATATAAAAAAAAAGAATAAAGGAAATACAAACTTTATGTAGAGTGAAAGAGACTTTAAAACCTTCTAAAATATAATAAAATCAAATGTCAAAAGCAACCTTAAAAAGATGTGTTTTTAGAAGTGTTTTGAAAACGGCAAAAGAATCGGCATTTTTTTTTTTTTTTTTTGGCAAAGCATTCCACAGAGATGGTCCCGCTCTAGCAAACGCTGCCACCAAAGAATTTGCAGCGAGTACGAAGCACAACCAAATATATATCATTATTGGAACTTAGACTGTAATTTGTTGAAGATTTTCTGATAATTAAATCTGACAAGTAATTAGGTGCCAAATTGAATTGTGTTATGAAGTGAATGTCATAAAAATTGGGGCAATTGCAATTAGGCCTACATGCAGGTCCATATCATTTAAGTTTCCATGATAGTCTCTACGGTCAGCCTCACAATGTATCTCAAATTTTCCCTGATTTTGCACCCATGGAGGTTCCAAAATTCTTTTTTTTTTCTTCTTCAGGGAATGGATTTTTAAATCTTGCAATTTTTATGAGGTTAATAGAGGCAAGGGTTTTTGAATAAGAATTAAAATTCAACAAAGTTTGAGGTTTTTCCTATGCAGCCTAGCAGTAATGACCCCTATCTGCCTATGGTTGCAGGGAATTGAAGGATTGGAAGATTCTTCAACTTGGTTGTAGGAAGAGCTTTATATGTAGCTGTAAAATATTTTATATTATGATTTTAGTTTACCATTTTATGTCATGTTGGTATTTAGCAAATATTTCAACAACAAAAAAAAGTTTACTGTGTAACTTTATTTTCACTGCTTTCAGTGAAGAAAGTGTCAATTTTGAAAATTGAATTGATATGACAAATACATTACAAAATTGAAATTCCAAATATCAAGCTCTTCTTTAAATGTTGAACACCAGCCCAACTGAAACTGAGCAGGTGCCTGTTTTTTGCTCATCAATATTTTTTGTTTTTTCAGGTATTAATTGACTTCTTTTTTTATCGTTATCACATTCTTGTTTTAAATCATTAAGAAATCATATTGATGTATTTTCTTGTGTACCTTTGTGTATGGTTTAGACTATATTGCTTAAACAAAAGGGTGATGAAGCACTTCTGCTGTATACAAATGTATGCAGCTTATGTGTTTCCCTCATCAACGTATTTGTAGATGGGTGTATGTATATTATAAAACTATGTAAATATTTATTATGTAAATTTCTTTTAGAAAGATAATCAAATTTCACAAGGCTTTACTAAAACGATATTTCGACCAAATAGATTCAAGAAAAAGGCTTCTTTTATATAGCTATATAAACCCATATCAAATTTCATATACCCCATATAAAGCCACATCTGTAGATCAAATTGTATACAGCCATATAAAGATTGATAAAGATTATATAGAAAAGTGTTTGTTTCATCAAGCCATATAAAGAATTGGTTATATATGTCAGTCAAATTTTAAATACCCATATAAAATTTTGTATGGGAAATTTCAGCACAACTTGTATACATATTCATATAGCCCGCATAAAAGTTTATATATCAAATTTGTATACAGCTATATTAAGATTTATATGGATTATATAAAAAGGCATATTTTATAAACCCATATAAAGCCACATCTGTAAATCAAATTGTATACAGCCATATAAAGATTTATACGGATTATATAGAAAAGGGATTATTTTATAAAGCCATATAAAGAATTGGCCATATATGAGAATCATTATTTTATATACCCATATAAAGTTGTATATGTTAAATTTCAGCACAACTTGTATACAGATTTATATGGCCTGTATAAAAGTTTATAATCAAATATAACTTTTATATATACCTGGCCATATAAAATTGTATATGTCATATCAAGTTGTATCAAGTTTTATATCTATATCTGGCCATATAAAATCCTATATTTTCTGATATTCTTTATATGGCATATATCTGGAATTCATAGCAATACCATATATGGTCCATGTATGGAATTCATATCTGGGTCATATATTTTGTTTTGTTTTATCTGGTCCATATGGGATTTATGTAAGGGCATGAATGTATGGTAAATACTACCAAGTTTTATTTGAAAGTTTTTACACAGGAGTAGGCCTATGCTAATGTTTTATCGGATGTATATTTATGCGTACAAGCAAATGCAGAATTTTCTTTTCGAATGAAACATGTAAATAAGTGTCGTGAATCTCATGATTTTTGGCTAACCTTATATGATAAACACCAATGAGATTACATCTCAGGAAAACTGGAAATTTCTTAACACGACGCTGGTAATGTGATACATACTAGTGACGTGACTTCCGCGGCAATTATTGATTGGCTAGTCAGTATATGTGCAAACAGGTATACCATAAATATAGAAAAATACTATTTATGAAAAAAATAGGTCAATTGTATTGTGCACTGTAATGTATATCTATGTCCACGTTAACAAAATAAATAACCTTTTAGATATTGCACAGGTATATACACCCGATTTCATCAGGATCGTCACCAGTGACGAAAGTTTGACTTCCACTGTCAGTTAAAGAATATTCTAATCAAAGGATTAGTTCAGTGGTCAAGCATGATTATCTTATATGAAAGAGGACTAGTTTTTTGGTTAAAAATATAAAAAAAAACCATTTAGTATTTAGCATTCATCCATCACTGTACTGATGCATATGTACCTGTGAAAATAAAAAAAATAAAAAAAATGTTTGAGTAATCATGAGAAAAAAATCATACTGCACATAAACTATTATATACTATATATATGAGCCAAACTTGAAAGTGCTCAAGGGATTAGTGGAAAGAATACAAGTCATCATTGGCACGTAAGTTACTGCTTGCTGGAATGGTTAACTTGTTCTATATATATAAAGAAAACAGCAAGAAAAGACTTTGGTACCTGTAAAAATAATGAATTAATATAATGAATGTTCTTAAAAAACTTTATTCTTTCTAAATTTGTATCACACACATGCATTCTTTAAACAAAGAAAATGAATACACTGTACATTAAGGCAGGCATTTGTACTGGCATCAGATATGGCAAATGAAAAACATACTGATCTTTGGCACACACATGATATAGAAAAGTAAAAAGATAGGGATCCAAAAAGTGGTAAATGTTATATGTCTCTAGAAGTACACAGTTACTGGTATGGTAAAGCTTTTAAAATAAAACAAGGAAGTAAAAGCTTTAGCACTTGTAAATAGCAGCTTTATGGCAAAATTAAAAACACTTAGTAAGCCTTACAATACAATGTCTCAAACAAAGGCAACTGAAAGTCAATAAAAGGCAGGCAAGTACTTTTAATCTGTGCTTTCTACTTCATAAGGAAAATAATTTCTGATGGGCTCCATTTTGCATTGCCCATCATATATACACATTAACATTTTAATACAATTTCAAAAGTAAAATTCATGGTTTCCATTAATCTAGAGTTTTATAAAATTGTTACCCGATACAGTGACATTTAAATGAAAAAAATTTACACCAAAATTTGAAGCTTCGTATTCATTAAGATCCATGGAGGCCGCCATTTTAATTGTAGTGATAACGTTAAGTCAATGGGGATTTTTAATGAGAACGCAGGGGGTATTTTTAAAACGAAAACCCAATATTAAATGAATATTCATTAGATTTAACCGCAGACTTTCCAATTTCATTGTGGACTTCGCGATAGAATAACAAAAGACTTCCGTTGACCTTTTGAACAACCCTCTCGACACAGGATTTCATGATGGCTCAGTCATCGCTGATACCATGTACATACATCATACGTTATATTACACAATTACTACCGTTCTCTTAGTAAAAATCATATTCATATAACGTTATCACAAGTTAAAATGGCGGCCTTCATGGATCTTGATGAATACTACGAACTCCAAGTTTTGGTGTATTTTCTTACTACACCAAAAGTCCAGGATTCTTCCTGACTGATGAGGGTTCTTATAGATTAGGTACAATTCCTGTTTTTTTAAATTCACACGTTGTATAAAATTAATGATTGAAAAATAACTTACTTTTTGGATATAGTTATATTACTTACATTAATAATACACTTTTTCAATAAAAACTTTCCCTAAATATTTACCTATTTAGCACCACAACGGGATAAAGTTCTCTGAGATTCGTATTTTGGTCGTCATTTTCACCGCACGTTTGTGATTAATTATTCAATGTTCGCAAATTTTTTTTAGAATGTTCCACTAAACTGCAAGTTGATTTTTCACCGACAACATTTAAATCTTTGTTCATATGATTTTATTAAATAGTTTTGCTATAAAAAAAACTGTGCGAAAACATATAAAACATCAAGAAATGTTTAGATTATATAATTGTACTTTATAAGTATTATCTTAATTTTTTCCCTCAAATAATCTAAAATATAATACCCCTGCTAAAATATTATAGCCACGATGACAGTGTTTTGAAATGACTGTACTTTGAAGAGCTCGTCAGCAATTTTTACGTAAAGAAAAGTAATCCAAAATAATTCAATAAAAATAACTAAAATCACCTTAAAAATAGTTTTTGAAGACATGAATGGGCTTCAAACATTGATTCTAATCATTGTAGGCGAAAAAGAAGATAGAATGGTTTTGTTTTCATTAAGATCTTAAAACTGAGATTTTCCTATACTTTTAACACCTCGCCTAAAATAGTACAGGAGGGTATAGGATTTTGTAGCATCCTCGGATGGCCAGCCATCACTAACGGCAGCGCAGCCATACTAACACGCTGGCATCAGTCCGACGGTACTACAGGGAGTACTAGGTCTTACGTAATTATTATACACATCCCTTAGTCCGGGTTGACATTGGGATTGCCATACGGCCAGCCACCACTAACGGCAGTCATACTAACATGGCTGACATCAGCTCGACGGTACTACGGGAAGTACTACTATTAGGCCTAGGTCTAAAAACAGTTAATTTGTTTTTTCTAATGTAAATTTAAAAAGACACATTGTGAAACTGAGGCATACCCCTTGCTGCATGTACAGGAGATAAACAACTGCTATAGACAATTCATTAGTACTGATAGTAATGATATGCCCAATGGCAAATTGCCAATGTAAAATCTGTCTTAAGAAGAGTTAGCATGCAAGTTGTAGGCCTAATGTCATTACAGCCTGGCTAAATGATAAGCGTACTAGACTAATATTCGTTGGGGAACAAACACTGAATACAGAACTGAGTGATTTGTAAGAATAACAAAACAGGAAGAAGAAAAACTAAGCCCGAATGTTAGACTAGACTCTATATAAATATCAACTGGCATAAAATTGCATGATGGTTGGTATTGCACCTTCTCGACCCTAAGCTCCTGTATTAATAGGTACGATAAAAAATGATGTAAGTACTACAACACGTTAGGCTGCGATAAGGAGGCCCAAACCGGAAGTTCCACAAAAATATTAAATTTACAAGAAACATCACACTCAACAAGTGGGAAAGTAAGATTGAACGATAATTTAACCTTTCGGCCGTTACATGGTACTATATGCAAGTCCATATCTGGCTGTCTATGAGATATTCACAAAACCAAAAGTGCAGACTCGCCACTCACCTCTAAAGCATCCGATGGAAATGGGATTGCAGTTAAATGCACCTATTTGATCGCAAAAATGTGCTGAATATCCATATCTCTACGTCCACTACATATTCAACACCTCTACTTTCCACAGGTAGCCATGTAATTTTGCTTTGACGTCACTAAATTTGAATATTCAGTACCAAAAACTGACTAATAATTTTAGGTAGCTCAAAACTGCATCTTCGGAGTTACTGCAAAACGACTTCCGGGTCAGCTGTAAATGTTTAATCAACATGGGATAACGGCGGTATAGCGAGGTCAGATCTCCGACTGTATATATTGGAGAAAGAAATCAATGTTTACGTGATCTCACGAAGAGATCATTCCGAGCTTTTCTTTTAAGCTTAAGCTGCATTGTGCGGAAGTGCCTTTACAGGCATGTTTCACAATCGACCATTTAATTGAGTAAGTTTCTTCGCTGTCCTTGAGGTCCCATATAAACTTCGATAGCTCCGTATCATTAGCATAGCGTTTATTTAGGAAAGATTTTGTGTGGCTGCTATATCTCAATTTAAAAGATCCCCCGCTCATGCCTATGTATGAGTGGCTTGTGTTATTGTGGTGTACTACTGCCTTGTAGACAATGGAGGTGGCCAAGCATTCTCCAGGCAGGGGGCATGATGCGGGGCTCTGGCAATTGCTTTTCTTGGTGGAGTTCAGGGTTTTGTATTTTGCGAGGATTCTTGAATTGCGTGCGCTTATGGCCAACTTCATGCTACCCATACAGCTGCAGCTGACTTTTACATTGTTCCGGTTAAATATCTTGTGTAATATGTGTGA
>JAIGNY010004163.1:1065000-1157500 GCA_020152595.1 Chiridota heheva
TCTTCCATCACTCCAACATTCAAAATCAATTTATAAACCACTGGAAAATACGTTAAGCATGATTATCTTCAGATGATAATGAAAAGAAATGGTGAAGGAACTGTTAAAAGATTGTACTCTGTTAATGAGATATTTACGTTTTATTTTCTTGAAAATTAATTCAAAGTTAATTTCCTCTCAGCTATAGCTAAATCTCACTCTAAAAAAAGAATGGTCAAATTTTGACCAAAACATAGTCAAATCTGCACCTAATCAATTTTGGTCAAAATTGAGATACCATAAATTGACCGTAATGTGGTAATTATGGACAAATTTAGCCATGTTTGGCTAAGAAAAATTTAAATTTGACAATTCCTTTCCTTTTTGGAATGTGAATGGAATTAACTCTACCAGTTTTCTTACATGCTCTATTTGTCGTCTATGCATTAGGGACATATATAACCATTGAATTGATTCTCTAAAGAATTATATAAAGACTTTAGACTCAGTTTTCCCTTTTACTTATCACAAAGATTACTTATCTAAAAATATCTTCGCGCATTGTTACATTTATTTTCGCGATCTAAGAAATGAGCTTCTTAGAATTTGAAGTTCTAAAAAAAAGATAATCACACAGACAAAACCTGTTGATAGAACTTTAGCGTACCACTTCCACCTTCGACATCCCATATATATATATGTATAACATAACATAACAAGATGACGGGCTAAGAAGGGTTAGTCACCCCATAAAAAGTCCAAACTAATACCACCAACACAAAAGAAAAAACTCACTTAGTAAAGAACTTATCATTGTTGACTTTGAAATTGTGAACAGAAATGGAACTAACCACCTACTCAGGCAAACCATTCCACTTATTAATAACTCTTTGCGAAAAGCTAAAATGCCGAATATCTATCCGTGAGAAATTATTGATCAACTTCAAACTGTTATGGACAAATTTAGCCATGTTTGGCTAATTTTTTTAAAAATTTGACAATTCCTTTCCTTTCTAGAATGTGAATGGAATCAATTCTACCAGTTTTCTTACCTGCTCTATTTGTCGTCTATGCATAAGGGACATACACATTATAACCATTGAATTAATTCTCTAAAGAATTATATAAAGACTTTAGACTCAGTTTTCCTTCTTTTCTTATCACAAAGATTACTTATCTAAAAATATCTTCGCACATTGTCACATGAGAATTAGTTGAAACTTGCAAGAAATAGCAGTAAGTCAAAGCATCATAGTCCATCAGGCGAGTGCCCAAAATGTGCTTAGAAATTGACTTTCGTTGCACCTATTTATTACCAAGGTTTGATGGTTGGATATGATGGGGAGCGCCTCAGCATCATTTTTTGACTTGTTAACCCGTTGGAAGCAAGTTAATGTTTGAGAAATTAAGTATTTTGTGACGGCACATTCTTTGATATTACACCATGAAATAGTTTTGCTACTATTATAATAAATGCTTAAAATTAGAAGTAGCCCCTAAATCACAAAATATTGTAGCATTCGGGTATTGTAAAATAGTTATTAAATAGTGTTTCTTTTTTTTTGCAAAGATAAAAAGAAGTGGTTAGACAGTTAGATGCTAAAGAGTTCAAAGCTCATAGAATATGAATATTGTTTTGCTTGATTACAAATTACTAGCAACTTGTATGTGTATAGCATCACCTTGGTTGTTGAACTATGAAATAAAATAAATGGAATCATTAATATTTATCAATAATATTCAAAAGAAATTTCGTAAGTGCCTAGAAATAAAATATGTTTTTAATCCTCGCAGAGTTTATTAAAATTGTTTTTGAAAAATACAGATAAGCTTTTATTTCACTCAGAAATAAGAGAACTGCTTCTTGGCTCCTTTTCAATTAATTTTTAATTAATTATGTCATTTTAGTTTACTGAGGTACTACAAATACTGGTTTACGAATTAATAGGTTTAAAACATGCATGTGAAAAATAGGATCACCATTGGCTACTTAGGTACTTAATTGATAAGATTCAGTAATTGGAAATTTCCTATAACTAACTTGTCAATTTGGAGACTTAGAAATTATCAGACTAAATGAAAGATTGTTTGATGTTGTAAATGTATTCGAAACACTGTATTTAAGCCACTGTAGCTTACTCAATTTCAGTGCAAGTTTATTCTGCTAGCAGAATTTCAGTTTGACTTGCCAAAATTGTGAGTGAATATCAAATGTATTGCCATGGCCTGGAAGAAATGTAAAACTCGCTCATATCAAGGAAATTACTTCCATAGCGTTTGCTGGGAATGAACTTAATTAGCATCATGCCCTTAAAACAAAGATATAAATGATCAATTTTAGGCACCACTTGAAGATCCAAATCGCTTTGTACAACTTTCAAATGTCTTTTGTGTCATAAAGCTTTCTCTCTTTCTAAGAAAACTACAAAGAAAAAAAAGACATAAATAAATCAACGATGCATAAGGTTTACATCACAGGGAATAAAAGAACCAATGATTAAAGCTACTATACCATGTTGTTGCGTACAAAATCACAATAAACGCTGGTCTGCAGCCTTCCTGGGATTCCCCCCACCCCCTTCTCCTCCTCTAGATTCGACAACAAATGTAAGCAATTTAAATTTCTACCACCAAAAGCAGGACAAAGGCAATGCTTCCAGGGGTTTTCCCCTTTCGCCCTATAGGTCTTTATCAGGGCTTCACCCCTAGATTTGACACAGGGGCGGAGTGACGGGTTAAAGCAGGTCGGGAAACACAAAGCAGGTCAGGGGCAGAGCCCCCGCTGGGCGTTAGGTAGCGAAGTCCTCTAAAGCCAGAAACAGAAGATTTTGGCTCATAGCAGCCTAGTTTAAATTTTGCTTTATTTTTTTTACAGACTACCAGGCCACTTTCGAGCAAAGCCATCGAAAGAGTTCCGAATCTCCCGACGGCCAGTCCGCCTCTGACTTGACACCATTCTCTACTACCAAATCATGAGAAACGCAAGGCTCCGCCCGAAATTTTAAGCTTCTGGATCAATTTGCAGGGCAGAGCTTCGTACGTTCCTGGATCCCAGAATGATTTATATCATACAACATGCCCGAAATATATATATTCGGCCAGCACTGTCTCTGAGAAATCATTAACTTTTGCAACCTAACCAGGGAGCTGAAACACAGCTCCCTGATCCAAGGGTGTTGTAGAGGAAAACTTACCACACTTGCTGAAATTTTAAGGCGCGGGCGGGAGTGGGGGAGGGGGGAAGAGGGGGGGGGGAGTGCAAAAATCCAAAGTAGACTTCCAACTTCGCCTTTGATGAAAAATTAATCAAGTTTTGGACTCCAACATGTATGTGAAAGATTTTTCCAGACCCCCATCAAAATATTTAATGTTGTATGATTTTTCTCATTTCTATTTTGTTTTTCAGTATTTCCTGAAAAATATCGGCATGTTGTGATTATGTATACCCACTCACAAGGTTCATGACTGCTCAGAGTGGTAGGAAGATTTCAAAAAGTGTAGGGCACGACTTCAGGGGTGGGGAAGGGGGCACTAATGGGCGGATCCAGGAATTTTAATTAGCAGTGGCGCTAATCGGTTCTACTACCCCTCCACAGGGTTGCAAGGCAAAGTGTTCAAATTTAGCCCACTTCTGAAAGAAAGTTTTGAAAAGCAATTAAAAAGATATGAAGGTCAACACAATTTGTGCAAATTTTCTGACATTTTAAGGAGTGCGCTCCGAGTGGCAGGATTCCGCCCTAATTCTTTAATATTTTCAAATAATGGAGACATTTTGCACAAGTTTCTGCTTCATAATCAGTAATCCATGGGTATTTATTGCATTATTTAAAAAAAAAAGTTTCCAAAAGGGCCACTTTTTTAAGAGGGGCACTCTTACTTGTAAGAGGGGTACTTTCTACTTGCAAGAGACTTTTGCCAATTTTTAGAAAAGTGGGGGCACGTGTCCCCAGAGTCCCCCGGTTCCTACCCCTCTTTCACTGTTACATCAGAGCATCCCTTGATATGTCGCAACAGAAAGCAGTGCTGAAAGACACTTTTGAATTTTTCTACAGCTATTATAAACAGATAAAGGTAGCCTTGCTTTGGCATATTAACTGTTCCACCTGCAAAAGATATTTGAACTTATACAAGAATTCTTTAACAGTTGGCATAGTATCACACATCTTCTTCTGATAAATAAAATATTTCATATCAATAATTAGAAAATTGTATGGATGTTTTAAATACAACTTGTAACCAAAAAACACATCCTTTTTAGAAAGGACAAATTGAGAGCCAAAGATCTGCTCGACGCCCAAAATAGATTAATGTCATTGCATTCCCAGAACAGATGTTCAAGGGTATCATTATTAGCATTACAAAAGGTACAACGAGGGTTTACCATTAACTGCATCATAAACAGCATATGATTAGTACCAAGAATTCTATGAATAAACCGATACTAAATATTAAGTTTTAAATCCCTAAAAGAATGGAATAGAATTTCGAAGACCAAGTTTTAATGTTTGTATAATTTTCTTTGTATGCATGACGTACCCATGATTTGGAAAATAATCATCTTTAGTTGCAATCTGTATCAAAACTTAAAGAGTGTTTTTCTTTTCAAATCTGATCATGAAGTTCCCCTCTTCAGGAAAAATATTATTTTTCCCCGAAGAGGGGAAAACCTATGCTAATTATGTAACTTCCGGATTTCCATTTACAAGTGCTTTGATCTACGGATCTTATATGCGGTCATTGTATGTGCGAAGTGACCAGGCTGCCTTGTGTGCATACCTGTTTGTGCAATGGACATTCTCTTTCTTGCTTGGTACTGGATGGTGTCTGCGTTACTTCGATAATCCCCAGCGAAAACAGGCCAGATTTTGTAAATTTGTCATTAGATATTTCTTAAACGGCGTGGAGGATGTCCATTCAGCCATTTGGGAACTAATTTAATTTGTAGATTAATAAGTATAGATTTTAAAAATGCAAAAATGAATTTGACCTATTTGGTTATAAAATTTCTAGAACCCATACAAGGTCTGTGCCATAGCGTCACGCTGTTTCGTTAAAGGCATCATGAGTAATCTTCAAAATGGCGTCTAAGATTTTCCTCTATTCAGAGGAAAATAATTTTCTCCATAAGAGGAGAGTCTCTTGAACTGTTAAAAGTCATGCAAAGTTAAAGTAATTTGTATTTCAATACATCAAAGAAGGAAGTAAAGATAACAAGATTTACAGATTTTGATGTTAATTCATTGTCTGTAGACAACGCTCACATATAACCTGATGATTAAGTTCTGGCTTTATATTTTACCTAATAATGTTTTTTGCCTGTTGTCTGCATAATTTTACTGCTTTTTTTCTTCTAAAGTTTCCTTATTTGTTAAATATTTGTTGATTTCATTTGTAACTGGTTTGTGTGGTGTTTCCAACTCTATCCTATTACACACATTTTATATCTGTCATTGTAAGCCTGGTCTTTTGTATTGTTAGGCTTTTTTATATATCTTAATTGTAGTGTAGGTGTTTGTGTTGAGTGTAGGCTGAATAAGTTTGTGTTGAGTGTAGGCTTGTTGAGTGTGTATTCAAGTTAAGGTATTCTTTAGCTATTGTTTGGCCTATTGTTTTTTTTTTTCTTTTCGGGTTGATTGCTTTTGGTTCTCTGCTTCTGTTAATTGTAAGGTCATTGGGAGTTATATTTGTTGTGAAAGCTGTGTTATGTGGGTCGATTTTCAGGAGTCCTGTGTGACCAAAGAGCTTTCACACAGTGGAAGCTCTTTGGTGTGACATGTAGTTTTGAGAAAGCTTCAGTTGATACTTTTGTATTTGTTTGTTTAAAGTGTATAAGGTTAAAGGCTTTGGACTTAAGACTTTCAGGTTGTAGTTGTATAGTTGAAAAGGTTGATGCCAGTGTACAAACTGAGATGAGTGGTTGAGATGTGGGTAGTCAGACATGTGACGTTGATAGTTCCTTGGGTGAGGAAATTGATAGAGCTTCTGTTCGGGTAGATAAGTCTTGGATCAGTTTCTGTTGACAGTCCTCATGTTGGATTGTCTGTAATTGATTTAGCAATTTTTAGCAATAACTGAGTGATAGTAACAAAGTTGTTTTACTTTCGCGAAATTGAACATGAACAAAGCAAACTTTGTTACAAACCTTCAATAAAACGACTGATAAGCGTCTCTGACTGAAACTTCACAATAAAAATGACGACTTCCAAATATTAATGTAAGCTCAGTGCGCATGCTTGAGTCTCCCGATCGGGTGACTTATTGAGTCCCCTGGTCGGCGGTACGACCCGCACTGCTTAGGGATAAGGTATTATGGATAGGGGATTCACTTGTAAGGTATGTTGACACAGAGTTTAGTGGAGTAAATCGCAGTAGCAGGATAGGGTGTGTCTTCCAGGGGATGGGATTGATGACGTGAGTTCTCGTGTTGAAACTTTATGTAAGGGTGAAGATACTGTGGTAGTTTTAATAGATACAAATGGTGTTTCAAGGAGAAATGTTGACTCTGTTTGGATTTGTTATTCAAGTTGAAGGACACAGGTTGTAAGGTTCTAGTTGTTGGTCTGTTGCCGCGTAGAGGCAGTTGCTTTACGATAGATAAGATGATGTTGATCAATAGTTGGCTAGAGAGTATTTGCCATCTTGTTTGAGTTCAGTTTTGTCAATTTTTGGCATAAGTTTGAATCTCGGGTTAATTGGTTCAGGAGAGATATGGTTTGCATTTAAGCAGGAAAGGTGCTCGTGTTCTTGCTGGGGTGTCAATAGGAAAATTAAGGATCCTGAATCCTTTAAACTAGTCACGGGGGTGAGAGATTAAACCCACCTGCCAGGCATGTTTCTGTGGAAAGGGTTTGTTTTTCTATAGTAGAATTAAGGTTATGTTTAAAGGTTTGTAGCATTTTAAATGAACGTGATGAGCTACTACTAAAATTTCAATTAGTACACCTAATATAATTGGTATTACTGAAAGTTGGATTTATAGTGAAATAAGTGATTCAGATATCCATATTCCAGGTTAGTCATTTTTCACACAAAACAGATTAGATACTCTCAATGGTAGAGGTGGTGGTGTTCTATTGTTTGTAAATTACAGTTTTAATTGCATAGATAGAACTGCTCAGTTTTCTTTTGATTTTTAGAATTGGCCTATGGTGCGAGCTTATTGTTGATGGCGATGTTGGTAGTTCAGTGGTGGTTGTTGTTGGTATATAGATTACCAAATTATTGTCCTGGGATCATCAGAAATTAGTTGACAGCTTTAGCAAAATTGCTTCTAGGAGGGTTATTGTTTTGGGGACTTTAATTTTGCCAGACATTGATTGGAAACTTTTTACTAGTGTTCCACATGGTAAAGATTTTCTGGAAGTTGTATCCGACTGCTTTTTCACTCAGCATGTGTAGTTTCCCACGCATGGTAGTAATTGTTTTTTTCCCACGCGTGGTATTAATTGTCTTGATTTGATTTCCAGTAGTGAAGAAAGTATGGTTAGAAATGTGCTAAACAGCGGTAAGGTAGGGTGTAGTGATCATGACCTCATTAGTTTTGATCTGTATTGTTTTACAAAGATTTCTCCAGCTAGTAAACTGGTTTTAGATTTTAAGAATGCTGACTTTGCCGCAATTCAAGATAATTTGTCATTCGATTGGACTTCTTTCCTATGTGACTTAAATTCTTCTAAATTATGGGATGCTTTCCAACTAAAGTTTTGTAGGGTGTGAATAGCTTTGTCCCATTAAAGAAAGTATGTAGGCGTAATCGGCCAGTATGGATGTCTCGGGAGGTTTTGCGGGCTGTTCGAAAGAAAAAAAGGAGTTGTGGCGTTGTTACAAAAACAGTGGGTGTCCTGCGGAGCTTGCTAGGTGTAAGGATTATGAAAAGTTCACAAAGAGTTTGATGAGAGATACTAAAAAGTTTTTTTTTGAAAAACGTTTGTCCAAAGAGGTTCAGATTAATCCTAAGTCATTTTATTCTTATGTTCGCTCAAAGCAAAAATCCAAGGAGGATGTTGTCCCCTTCAGGGTAGTGATGGTATTATTATCAATAGTGGTAAGGATATGGCTGAGGTTTTGAATAACTACTTTGTGTATGTTTGTGCTAATGAATCCCTTGCTGATGATGTTCTGGATTATCTTTGTGTGTACTCTTCAGTATCCAATAAGATGTTAATATTTCAGTTGATGTTGTGTCTAAGAAGTGGAAGGGTTTGAATTCAAATAAAGCACCCGGTCCAGATGGTATGCATCCTGCTGGCTTACGTGAGTGTTTTGATGTTCTTTCTGTTCCCCTCAGTATTATCTTTTCAAAGTGCTTTGATGTTGGTGTGTTGTTCCTAGTGATTGAAGAATTGCAATTGTCACTCCTATTTTTAAAAGGGTGACTACACTTTGCTTTGTAAGTATAAGCCACTGAGTCTTACTAGTTTTGTGTGCAAGGACATGGAGTCCATTGTTAAGTATGTTGTACTAGGTCATTTACTCGTCAATGGTTTGTTGAATTTGTCCCAGCATGGGTTCCTACCTAAGAGGTCTTGTGTTTATAATTTATTTGAGTTTCTTGATGATGTTACTAAACTCGTTGTTTCTGGTCATAATATGAATGCTATCTATTTAGACTTCCAAAAAGCATTTGTCAAGGTTTCGTTAGGCAGGATCATGTTAAAAACAAGAGCGCTTGTTATGGAGGCAAAATGTGAAAGCTGGATACATTATTGATTAATTGACAGGTCACAGAAAGTTATTATTAATAGTGAAGTATTTCCATGGAAGAAGATTACAAGTGGTGTTCCTCAGGATTCTTTATTAGGTCCGCTTCTTTCCTTAATCTTCATTAATGATATTGATGTTTCCCTGGGCTCCAGGATTTGTAAATTTGCTAATGACACTAAGCTCCACAGGATTGGTGATGATGGTAGGGATTCTTCACTTTTGCAAACTGATCTGGATAAGTTAGTTTCTTGGTCCCAAACGTGGCAGATGTCATTTAATATTGATCAATGCAGTTATTCATTTTGGTCAGAGCAATCTGGCTATTGTTTACTGCATGAATGGTTAAAATCTTGTTTGTGTTGATCAAGAAAGGGATCTAAACAGTGTGCATTAGCAGCTGCAAGGGCAATTAGGATGCTTGGTTTAATTTTATTCATTTGATTTCATTTTGTAGCAGGTTCAACGAAGAGCCACTAGACTTATTCCCGAAGTAAGGAATTTCTCTTATAAATCTAGGTTGTGAGTTCTTGGTTTGACCAAGCTTGTGTTGAGAAGAGTACGTGGCGATATGAATTTTAAATTCCTATCTGGAAGTGATGCTTTAACTTCCTGTAATTTCTTGCATGTTTCAGCTAATCCTCATGTGACATGTGATAACAGTTTGCAGTTGACGAAAGTGTTCTCACGTATAGATATTTGGCGTTTTAGCTTTTCGCAAAGAGTTGTTAATGAGTGGAATGGTTTGCCTGGGTGGGTAGTTAGCTCCAATTTTGTTTACAATTTCAAATAACATTGATAAGTTCTTTACTAACTCTGAGCGTCTTTGATTTTTTTTTTGGGGGGTGGCGGTGGTGTCAGTTTGGGATTTGTATGGAGTGATTCACCTTTCTTAGCCCGTCATCTTGCTATGTTATGTTATGTTATGTTATACTTTTGCGGCCTTGTTTTCTCTTTCTTTAAATCTACGGTAATTAGAAATTTAATTTTGATATCATTCTCTTTGAAAATATCTGAACAGTAACTTGTTTGAATACTTGTTAGCTTCTTACGTAGTGGGAATTGTTAGCTTCTTACGTAATAGGAATTGCACATTTTGATTAGATTTATTCACAACGAATAGTCAAGATTTAGATATACATGATGATATATTTTTATTGGCTATTTTCTGCGACTGCTGATATAAAAATATTTTCAAGAGGTTTTAAGCTGCTTTTCCATATATCCAAAATATCAAATTAAGATCTGATGATAATTTCGTATTTAAAGGCAAAACTAAATTTTTCCGGTAACGTGTGTTTGAAACAATGTGAATTTTTTTTTATTCTGTTACTTCATGCCCATTATCCCTCGCAGCTGTAAAATCCCAAAATAAAAGGGCTATATAGGCCTACACGATAGTGTACGCTTCACGCGTATTTACCACACCGGGAACATTTCATGATAATTAAAGGTTATCTAATTTTAGTTCTGTTGCAAAAATTGATATCTTTAAGATCAAAGCCAATTAAGAATCGAATATTTCGCATACTAGCCGTTCTGTTTTGAGATTACTTTCACCGAATAAAAGAATACAAACGAGTCAATATCAATTACAGAAGAGATTACGTCTATAGTGCTTTATACCAGTGAAATATTACATTTGGAAGTGGCTTAAACTTGACTTGTTCTTAATATATATCTTAAACCTCACACAACATATACTTTAGGTCGGCGATTCTTAATAGGCGGCCTGCAGGCCAAATCTGGCCCGCCAGACTATCCAATCTGGCCCGCGAACAATAGTCATTATATAATGCAATACAGTACATTGCATGTAAGATCAATCGGAATGAGATAGGTACAAATTGCAAAATACTTGTTTATTTTGTTTTTTCCTTGGCAGATCAGTTCACCAAAACATCGCGGCTTATCAAATAGAATGTTATCTTTAGTTCCGCTATAAAATGGGCTCGCGGCTTGCCCGCCGACATCTAAGGTACATCCTTCTAATCGCGCACGTTCTCAACTTGTTTGTATTCAGGGACTGTTTTGCGGGTTTTGGCATGACGCTGGTTTGCCACGCGATTGGCCCACGGCCTGAAGCTGTTGTTAAATGATCGCCCTTTAAAACATTTAATTAAGAAACTTTGCTTTAGGGTAATAATTGTCTGACAATCATTGCAACTCGTGATATTCATGTAGGCCTATGTATACGGGTATACTGGCATTTGAATTTTGATAAGAATTGTCATAAAGCTCTAAAAGTAAAATCAATCAGAGAATTTGATATTGCATGGTTTGTTTTATATGATACTGCGTGGTTTGGTTTATTCGATATTGTGTGCTTTGGTTTATTTGATATTGCATGGTTTGTTTTATTTGATATTGCATGGTTTGGTTCATATGATACTGCGTGGTTTGGTTTATTCGATATTGCGTGCTTTGGTTTATTTGATATTGCATGGTTTGGCTCATTCGATATTGCATGGTTTGTTTTATTTGATATTGCATGGTTTGGTTTATTCGATATTGCGTGGTTTGGTTTATTTGATATTGCGTGGTTTGGTTCATTTGATATTGCGTAGTTTGGTTCATTTGATATTGCGTAGTTTGGTTCATTTGATATTGCGTGGTTTGGCTCATTCGATATTGCATGGTTTGGTTTATTTGATAGTTTTTGTTCAGTTTGGTTTTTGATATTGCGTTTATTTGATATTGCGTAGTTTGTTTATTCGTTATTTTGTTTATTCGATATTGCAGTTTGTTTATTCGATATTTAGTTTTGTTCATCATGGTTTAGTTAATATTCCGTGGTTTAGTTCATTTGATATTGCGTAGTTTGGTTTATTTGATATTGCGTAGTTTGGTTTATTTGATATTGCGTGGTTTGGTTCATTTGATATTGTGTAGTTTGGTTTATTTAATATTGTGTGGTTTGGTTCATTTTTGTTAACACAAATCAGGATTAGGTGCTGTTATGATGATTATAATATATTTGCAAAGAATTCATAATTTCACTTGACGTTTCCAGTATTGGTCCAATGGTCAAGCAAGATAATGTGATATAAAAGGGTATTTTAGAAGATAAAAATTGGTAAAAGAAACTACTTTAATAATTAATTCCATTAAGGAAAACATCGATTGTGTAGAAATAGATTTTGTGGAAAGTCTACCGCAGAAGGCTAGTACACTCATCTTCATATCTTAACTATTAACTGTTAATTATTTTAGAAAAGCAATTTTAATACATAGAGTTTTTCAATAAGCATTTTTCAGGAGGTAAATTACACTTAATTTCATAGATTCTGATTTATTACTTTCCTGACATATCCAGTTAGGTTCAATAACAACATCTCTGGAAAATACACTAAAATACATGAAAACTTTGAGGAATGTGATGTCAATAACTAGTCTAATATCAGTCATTTTTTCTACAGACAAGAGTCAGAACGCCAAACCTGGATATTTTTTTGTTATTATACGATTTTGTGAGCGCTTTCTTCACTAGTGTGCTTCCTTTAATGTTCTTTCTCATATAAAATATATTTCTTAGACCACTGGATTAATCCTTTAACATACGTATCATGTACAAGGATATATTTGAAATTCAGTATTCGTGACAAGAAAGCTGTAGTTACATGGTATGGAAGCAGACGGCCCTGTTCCTGTCAACAGAAAGTGACTTTCTGACTTCTTCTTACAGTCCTACTCTTCTGTTCGGTCCAAATCGGTCTGAAACTTGGAGTGAATAGTATGGGGTAGTATTCCCCCTTCCAACTTTTCTAAAAATTGTTTTTCAGATTATAATTTTATTATTCATTCTATATATTTGCTTAAAGCAATGCGATATAAACAGTACTTGGTAATGTTAACCTTTCTCTTTAAATGCATCTTCCTTGATCGTCTACTAAAAGATGTGCACATTTTACCCCGTTTATTTGATACCCCACCACCATTTATTACACGCCCTCCCCGTCACTGCATACTCCAGCTCGTCAGTCATCAGAAAGACGTGGATTTACCACCTGACCATGTCACATTCCTATATATCTGTTTATCTTACATACATAATATCTATTTTTAGTTCCGTTGCATAAAACTGATTTCTTGGAATGAAAGTGTATTAAAGACCTAGTATTTTTTTCAAATCTGACCTATTTGTAATTGTTTTGAGTCTAAAGATTATACTGTTGCCGACATGAAATTTTAAAAACAAGTCCATATCAATTTTGAAGGGATTCAGTGATTTATATACGTGGAAAGTGCCACTTTATACTTTACAGCATTATTTTTTTATACTGTGCTTGATGTTGATATGTATCCCATAATAACACGCAACATAATTGGCGTAATAATTATATCCGACATTCATTGCCCGTGGTTATATTCATGCATAGTGGCATTTTAATTTATCCTGAATCTAAAAAAAATAAGATGGCCTATTTTGCTTCATTGAGTTACAAATTTCGCTAAAACAATAATTGGAAAGTGTGAAAATCGAGTTATTTTGAAGTTCAGAATAACCACTTTCTATGGCGTCCGCAAATGTATTCAAATATGTGAGGTTGCAAGTTCTATACCCCCCCTCACCCCACCCCACCTCCGCAGTACTTCCTGTGTAAACGCCCACAAAGTAATTACAGAAAGACCTAAAATGTCATCAGCAAAAGGTTATGAAATTGTATCTTCTGATACCTCAGATGCAGAAGATTCTTTTTGAGAACTTGACGGAGACATTATAGACCCCCATAGTAAATCTCAAGATGCAATCTAACCATAAATGTTCGAGATATCACCTGGGAATTTAGCCACTCTGACCCGGCTGAACGCGAAGTTCTAGACCTATGAGCCTACCTACATGTGACATGTATCACAGCAAACCTTTCGCGAACGTCTTCACAACACCACAGATTTATTGTAACTTACGAATACATTTTGGAAATGCCTCTGTCTCATCTGGTACATGCACTGATTCATACAATTCTCTCCTTTTCGTCTAAACTATACCATCATACCAAAGAAAGCTACAAGTTTAGGCCTACTTAACAACTGTCCAACTTGACACGTCACAAAATTGTATTAATATAAATTAGACTATGAAGTTTAGTGGTTTATTTGAGCAGCAAAAAAGGTTTTTTCTAAGATTGCAAAAGACTGAGACATTTTGTTGTACTACATATGTATCAGAAAGTTGTTCAGTTGATGCCACAATTACTACATGTCACCAGTCCTTTAATGACAAATTAAGCATGCTCGTGTCCTCGGACACATTAAATCCAAAAATATCAACATTTTATATAAAACAATGTATATATATATAAAGATTCATGTGGAGGCGGAGTGCTAAAAATGCCTTTAAAACTTGCAAATTATGTTTCATATTATCAAAGGAAAGAAATTTGTTATTGAGTATAGGCCTGTTTTCCTCGTGCTGCTGACTTGCATTTTGTTAAAACTAAGCTCACGTGGAAAGTACTATGACACGAAATAATTATTGCAGATGTGCTGAGTAAGAAATTTCCGATGTTTAAATTCAAACGTGCGTTGATTAACTAGGGACAGTATGCATGTATATCACATCCCAGATTAACAACACTGATTGTTATCGAGTTGATGATATGTTTGATAAATTTCATTATAAGAGCATTATCTATGCTATACCCTGCTCTTCAAAGCTTTGTGTTTTCATTTGTCGTTTGTTTTCTCCTTGAACTTAACACTAAGTGCAGATCATCCTGTTTTTAAAAATATTGGTGAAAGTACACCAAACCGTAAATAAAAGAAAACAACATGTCTGCTAACCAATCATATATTGGTCTTTATTATCTGACCGTTTTAAATTATTTGAAAACGTGTTATTATTCCTAGATTATAAAAAACAAGAATTGTGACCCATTTTTCTTTTTAAAGAACATAAAAGCTTAAAGGATCGTGTAAAAAGTAAAACGTCAAATAGTAAGAGAAAAGCGCGCACCGAGGTAGTTGTGATTGGGGGGAGGGGGTGATTGTAGGGTGATTGGTTGAAGGAAACTTTGCCAACAAAAAGTGTAACCTAGGCATATATAACTATATGACACAAACGTGCGAAGCGCAAAGCACCACAGCATTGGGCCAGGTGTCGAAGCCCACGGAAGCTCTGGGTTTCATCAATTTAGGAGGTCATAAATGGTTTCTAAGATCACTTGATACTTAACAAGATATAGGCCTACATGAAAACTATCAGTAGAAATCTTTTGATTTGTAACGCTTGTACACGTTAATCACTCTTTTTTCGATATTTCTGAATAACGATGTACTTATTTGTGATTTCTGACTGCAAACGGTTCAGAAAAAGAACACAAAATTTCCTGAAAAATAAATCACAGTTAGCAAATTTGTCATTTGATGTATTCACCCCCTCCCCCGTTTTCGTTCCCCCCGCAATAATTCGAGGTCTCATACGGCCCTGCATCCCTGGTGTCTGCAGTCACGCTGAATTTAGCGCTCATGTATATGCATCGTCACAGCAGCCAAGAGGAGAACAATTCTTGCGCGAAACTAAAGGGCCCTTCCACGTAGGGCCCATGGCAAAGCCCTTCAAACATTGAAGATTTCATGTTTCAAAATGGCATGAAATCTAAACAGAATTTCAAAAAAATGGGACCTGCTGCCCTCTTGTTGGTGCTCAGCATAAGGGAACGGAGCAGGGTAATGATATCTGATCGGTTTAGCGAGAGTATAGTCCCCGGAGACTTAGGAAAGTTTCAGCTGGTGAGACGATTGGACAAAAGGTATCAGCGCTTCGAGTGCGATTGTAGGAGAGCGCTATATACAAACTGAGTATTATTCTTAGGATTAACATTATGATTAATATTAATATTATTAATATTAACATTATTATTATCATTATCATTATTATGATTATTACTATGATTATTATCATGATTAACATTATTATTATTATGATTATTGTTATGATTATTATCATTATGATTATTATCATAATTATTACTATGATTATTATTATGATGACTATTATTATAATGATTATTATGATATTTATTATGATGATTATTATGATTATTATTATGATGATTATTATGATGAAAATTATTATTATTATTATGATTATTATTATGATTATGATGATTATCATTATTATTATGATGATGATCGATGATGATGGTGAGGATCATGATAATGATCATTATCAAAATGATCATTATCATGATAATGATGACGATGATCAGCATTTGCATCTGCAGCAGCATTTCCATCAGCATTTGCAACTGCAGCATCATTTGTATCAGCATTTGCATTTGGAGCATCATTTGCATCAGCAATTGCATCCGCAACAGCGTTTCCATCAGCATTTGTATTTGCATCAGCATTTGCATCTGCAGCATAATTTGCATCAGCATTTGCATTTGCAGCATCATTTGCATCAGCAATTACATTTGCATCAGCATTTGCACCTGCAACAGCATTTGCATTTGCAGCAGCGTTTGCATCAGCAGCACCATTTGCATCAGCATTTGCATCTGCAGCAGCATTTGCGTCTGCATCTACATTTGCATCAGCATCAGCATTTGCATCAGCATTTGCATCTGCATCAGCATTTGCATCAGCATCACCATTTGCATCAGCATTAGTAGCATTTGTGTCTGCAGCAGCATTAGTAAAATTTGCATTTGCAGCAGCATTAGTAGCAGTTACTTCAGCAGCAGCATTAGTAGCATTGGCATCTGCAGCAGCATTTGCATCATTAGTAGCATATGCATCATTAGCAGCATTAGTAGCATTTGCATTATTAGTAGCATTATTAGCATTTGCATCTGCAGCAGCATTTGCAGCATTAGTAGTATTTGCATCATTAGCAGCATTTCCATCATTAGTAGTATTTGCATCATTAGCAGCATTAGTAGCATTTGCATCATTACCAGCATTAGTAGCATCATTAGCAGCGTTATTAACAACATATTAGCATTTGCATCTGCAGTATCATTAGTAGCATTTGCTTCTGCAGCAGCATTAGTCGCATTTGCATCTGCAGCAGCATTAGTCGCACTTGCATCTGCAGCAGAATTAGTAGCATTTGCTTCATTAGTAGCATTTGCATCATTAGCAGCATTATTAGCATTTCCATCATTAATAGCCTTTGCATCATTAGCAGCATTAGTAGCATTTGCATCATTAGCAACATTAGTAGCATTTGCATCATTAGCAGCATTTGCATTTTTAGCAGCATTTGCATTTATAGCAGCATTAGTAGCATTTACATCATTAGTAGCATTTGCATCATAAGTAGCATTTGCATCATTAGTAGCATTTGCATCATAAGTAGCATTTGCATCATTAGTAGCATTTGCATCATAAGTAGCATTTGCATTATTAGTAGCATTAGTAGCCTTTGCAGCATTAGTAGCATGTGCATCAATAACAGTATCATTAAAAGCACTAGTAGCATCATTAGAAGCATTATTAGCATCATTATTAGCATTTTCATAATTAGCAGCATCAGTAGCATCATTAGCAGCATTAGTAGTATTTGCATTATCAGCAGCATTAGTAGCCTTTGCATCTTTAGTAGCATTTGCATCATTAGCATTAGTAGCATTTGGATCATTCGCAGCATTAGTGACATCATTATTAACATCATTAGCAGCATTAGTAGCCTTTGCATCATTAGTAGCATTTGCATCATTAGCAGCATTAGTAGCATTTGCATCATTAGTATCATCATTAGCAGCATTAGTGACATCATTATTAACATCATTAGCAGAATGATTTGCATCATTAGCATTTAGTAGCATGTTCATCATTAGCAGCATAAGTAGCATCATTATCAGCATTAGTATCATCATTAGCAGCATGATTCATCATTATTAGCATTACTAGCAGCAGAATTAGCAGCGTTATTAGCATCATTATTAGCATTACTAGCAGCAGAATTAGCAGCGTTATTAGCATCATTAGTTGCATTATTAGCATCATTAGCAGCATCAACATTTGCAGTTGGTTACCACTTTATTTTCTGTTTCTAAACAGGCACAGAAGAAATTTTCCCTGAAATTTATAAGAAATTCGGGGAAAATGTTATTGCATCTACGTGAGTAAAGAAGCGTAGAAAGTATTTTCTTGTGAAAATTTAATGAAAGTCCGTTGAAATTTTGCAACTTGGAAGAAAAAAATCTTATTCAGTCAAACCACTCTTTCCCCTCTTGCAGTCTTGAAAAGCTTGGGTTCGTATGTTTATTGATTCATCAGCAAAATCCCGGAAGCTATGAAGATTTTAAAATATCAATATTTTGATGCCCCAAAATTATAGATCAGTTTTCAATCATTGATTTTTAAATGATTCCCTGATCACGGTACGTCAGGGAAAAAAAGAAATAATAATTATAACTATAAATATTGCCTTTTAGACATTTGGATTTCCGATTTTAAACACTGCAAACATTAGAAAATTCGAAAAAATCAGTGAATATTTCTGTATATGGTTGGGCAAAGGGTGATATTGCATATGATCCCTAACGTACGTAGGCCCTACAACGTAGTCCAGAAACCACTATATTGTTTGCAGTGACAAATCAAAAATATATTTTTTTTTTATACAGTATCGTATTAGGAAATGCAGAGTTTTCAAAGAAACCTCTCGTAATTCAACCGAAACTAAATTCTACACCGCTATTTTTAAAACCTGTTCCATGATCTCCACGATTGGGCGGTAGTTTCCAAATAAGCTTCACAATATACCACAGAAGCGGTTTTGAGTGAGATTGTCGGTATTCTTCTGTACAATGTTGCACCAAGAAACTACTGCACTTTTATGTTATAAATGGAAAAGATATTTGCAAATAGAAAATCCTCAAAAAAAAATCCCCCATTTCAAAATGTTTTATTTAAAAAAATATAATTTTGTATTTTACCAACACAGCTTTGTTCATCTTGATCGTATGCAGGTATTCCAGTTTGTTCTGATTTCAAAGTCCATGATTTGTCGACGGACCAAAACAATTTGCAGACAAGACAAAATATTAGGGAGGGGGAGTCCATCCCTGGTAGGCTAATTACCTTCCTGAGTACTGTTGATTACAGATGTAAACAATTATAAAAAGAAGTTGGGGGTGATGTAAGCTTCCCGGGATTCCAAGGGAAAAGGCCTCTGATGCAGTATGTATTTATCCTTTCAAAAAAAGGAAGATTTTTGGCCAAAAATAATACAACTTGACTAGGAGATTCCCCCCCCCCTCCTACCCCCTTCCCCCTCCCACCTCCTACCCTTCCACACTCCACACCGCGACCGCGTTCTACGCCTATGGTTCGACCAAACGAGTCCCAAGGTCGGAATAGTTTATGAAACAATTTATACCAGATTCAATGTGTTCCTCTTCTCAACTTAACTATCAAATTTACATCAAAATACTGATTTTCAAAATTCTAAAGGAATTTTCCAGTGAATCTTCATTCATATGTAATAGAGAAAAATGGTGAATGAATTGAGAAACAAATTAGTGAAAAACAAAACTTGTTGATTTCTGATTTCGCTTAGCAGGTATTGCAAAGTTAAGCGGAATTTCGTAACTGCAGATTCAAGATAACTCTTAATGTAGTTCTAGAAAATGAAAATGTATTTTTCTTTGGTTTAGAATGTAAGTATAAGACGGCTAGGCTAGCGGGAAAGAATACGTACAACACAAGGCTGCATAATTACTTGAAAAAATATAATCTTTGGCGAAAATTTGAACGCTAGTAACTGATAACATAGCACGTACAACAATATAAAGCCTAAAAAAGTTAGGCTTGGAGTTTTTTTTTCTTCTATAAAAATCTCTTCGTAAAAATGGCGTGGCAACTACCACTTTTGCGTTTCCATATTACATATCAATACCCTTCGTGTAGGAAACTGTTTTGGCAAATACGAGCCACGTGATACAGCTCTCCCGCGCTGCTCCATGTGCTTCAAACTATTCAACGCGATGCCGCTGTAACTGGAAATTCTGTCCCGGGCCCGACAGTAATTCCTAGAGTCCTTGGAAATTCTGTCGATGAGGAAAGATGTCGGTTATCAGTCTGTCAGTGTGATAACGGTCTTTATAGACCAAAAAAGGCGGCGTTTGTGTGTCGAGCGATTGCTATAAACTTCTTCATTTGTTTGTTGATGAAGAAAAGGTCCAAATTGCTTTTTTTTGATATAGTCAATGATTTACAGACTAATTACTTCGAAACTTAAAAGCTCTATCAGGTGAATATATTATCTGTCCATATCGTCCATCCATTGGCTTATTGTTGGAATTCTTTCTTGGAGCAATTTCTGGAGCAAAATGTTATAGAAATTGTTTCATTATCTTGTTCTGTTAATTAATATAACAGATTAACGATATGTAACAGTTTAACTTCTACCAGATTTGTGTCAAAATGACTGAAAAAAATATATAGGTGAAATTTTTGTTTAGACCCAAACGTTTGGGTGGCAGCTTTCAATTCCATTTTAGACCGTGTAATAGATTGACATTCTGAGCCCTCACCCCGTCTATCCTGTTTTAAAATCAGAAATAAATCAACAACTAGAATTTATTCGGTGAATGTTAACATTTTTCAAAATCTGTTGATAATAAATTAATTTATCCACCTTTAGTCAAAATTTTTATGTTGCCATATACTTTGATGTTATTGTACAAAATGCTACAATTAAGCTTTCATTTTCATCGATATATATAAAAACATTGCAGAAGTGAGGGTGTAAGTAGAGGACTTCAAAGAAACATACTAACTAATTATAGCAAATAATAAGATTCATTTTCTCTTCAATTTGATTTTGTCTTTGTGAAGAAACTACAGTAACTAAATACAAAGTTTATAAGATGAAAGTATACTTTCATCTACATTGTAAGATGAAAGTGTGCCAAAGTCTTTGTACAATAAATCAAAAAATAAGTTGTTTGTGTGATTTGTATAATGGAGTAATTAATTGAAAATGAATTAAACATTCCAAATATAAGATGTTATGGTCCTAATTTCTTCATAGATGAACTTGCAAGCTACAGCAATTCATCCGTCCAGCTTGCGATGCATCAGACATAAATCCAGCTATAGTGCCCTGTCAAAGTCCCTTGTGTCAGTAATTCTCTTTTAATCTCTGCCGCACGCCTTTCTTAGCCAGTTATTGGTCATAAAACAGCTGATAAGAGACTGCTATTTATTTAAGTGTTGGATTGACGTTAATTCAGAAGCAGATAAGAAACATGTATTATTCTAAATATACAGATTTCATCTTATTCTTAAATACTTTACAGAGAAGAAAGATTTATTGATGATAGAAGTTTATAAGGGTTAGTTTTTTAATTGCACAAGCGCCTTAAAAATATTTTAAGTGATCTTATATTGAAGTGCTTTTTATGTGATAGCTGACTATTACAGAAACATATTGGTGAAGAAACAAGGTTGATATCTCACTCCGTTTAGGTTTGATCACGTTTCAAAGATTTCACTGCAGTGCAAGGCGGTAGCATATCAGGTGAAGGGGGGGGAAAGAGGGGGTGAGGTTTTTCCCTATAAATCTGTGGGATTTTTGTTTTACATTTACATTCAATTGCCAGTAGGTCCTATCCAATACGGAGCAAATTTCAGATTATAAGCTTTTTGTGAAAGAAAGCACTACAAAGTACATTTTACAAAAGTGTAATTATTTATTATGAATTCATCTTAGAACAGTGGAAATCAATTATCAGTGATCTCGGATTGGGGATAACGCGGCAAAAAAAAAACGGATCTATGCTACTCACAGGCGTACATCCAGAGGTGGTGGATATATTCCAACCACTTTTGACAAGGGGAATGGTCCATGTATTAATCATCCCCCAATGTATGCATAATTTTCCTGGAAAATCTGTTCAGAAACTGATATTATATCTCATACATTCATCTGTTCATAATTGAAAACCTTCATTATCATTTAAACAACTAAGTGTTGTCCAATAAAACAGTAGAATTCAAGCATATGTATTCGTGATTTCAAGATTTTCAATTTCACACAATATGCAACTAAATTTTCATGACGTACTTTGCATGATTTTTGACTAGTATAATACCGGTCCCTTAGAATACATATTCTTGTGGTGTATTTTTTTAGAATCTATTTCGTGGCCCAAAATGTACAATTTTGCAGAGCTTCCGGGTGCTTCGCCCCCTAGACCCTACCAGGGCTTCACCCTGGACCCTACCATGGCCCTTAAGTGGGCCCCTGGACCCCATACCACAAGACTTGCGCTTCGCGCTCGAAGTATCGCCAATGGTGACACACATTTATTACATTAACATTTTGCCCCACACATAATTTGGGCTGGTTACGGCCCTACTGCAGTGCATTTAAAAGTGCACGAGCTCGCTGTGAAAAAGTGATCTCCCCAATGTGATGTCACAAATATTCTATATATAATTATAATCAAGGAAATACATCACATTACTTCCTTGATCAAATCTTAGAAATGATTTTAATGAAAATCTAAATAAGTTATGAGAAAAGCTATGTCACAACTAGTCACCTCTTATAATTTCTACACATGCATATTTTCCAAAACTTTAACATCTCCTTAACAGAAGAAGACTGAATAATTCAATCACCATTTTGTATGTTATTGCTTGACCAGTCAACTTATCCTTCAAGGCTGCAAATATAAGGATTAATTATTCCAGTTTTGAATGCTGAATTCTGAATCCATCTCATATAGCCGATGGATGTGTTTCGAAGGCAAAAATGACAGTGAAGATGGTCCAAAAAAGCAAACATCACAATAGAACTTTTCAAACCGAGTTTAGCCGAACGTGATTTCTTCAGTACTTCGACCAATTAAATGCTGGGAGAACTTTTCCTTGTTTCCCAACCAATCAGGTGCAGGTTTGAGAAAAAAAAGCAGCAATACGCGCGCGTATTTCCTTTATGTAAAACGCACGTTTAATAGAAAACATCTTTTTCATACGCTTGGTCCCATACCGTGCATGAATTATGCAGTAGGCCACGATTCCTCCAGTATTTTATTGGTCAATAAGATTCCTCCAGTATACCATTGGTCCATTATGGACACGTGAATCTCGGTCATGTGCCATTGATTAAATTAGTTATCCTGAAATTGCCGATTCAGATTTGAAAAGGTATATAGATCACCTGAATGATTTGTTGTAGTTTGTCAAGTTTTACTCTAACATTGAATGAAAATCGGTGGAAATATTTGCGGAGATAAGAAGATTTCATTTTTGAGAAACAATTTTGCTATCAAGAAAATTCCTTAACCGCCACCAATAATTCCGATAAAAACAGTAACGTCACTTCCGCGGCGGTAATTAATTGGTTTGTCAGTGCATTGCTGGTAATTGTGTAAACATTTTTACCAATCAGAAACGTTATTGCAAGTGTTGCATTCCTTGCTATTTCTCATCTTCACGCTATCCACGTTAGCACGATATGGTCAAGCAAGTCTTATTTTATATGAAAGAAGACCCGTGTTACTTTAAAAGAAACAAAACGGTGTAGAAAGCATTAAGAAACATTACTCCGTTAAGGAGATATTCAAATTTAGAGCTTTGTCTTATCTATCTGTGTAGAAATGCCTGGTGTAGTAAAGTCTACTATGGAAAGTTGGCGTCTTCATTCTCACTTTCTTGACAATTATTAATGTATTTTAAAGAAATTTTATTGAATTTTGTTCACTATCTAAATTATTTTTCCTCGAACTTTCTTTGATCGTATATTATAAATACTCTTCCTAGATTCAGTTTTACTACTTTTTTTACATATCCCATGGTTTTTAAGCCACAAAATCGCAGAACAAAATATGATAGATACAAATACTTCGAGGAATCTTAGAATACAAAGACTTCAAAGAATCTGAGACTATGACTGACATCACAACTAGGCTAGTCTGATTTCAGTCGTTTCTACACAAACGATACCAAACTTTAAACTTAGACAACTCCTTAACGGAATACGATTTTGGAATACTTTCTTCACTAGTTTGTTACTTTTGAAGTCCTCCTACATACAAAAAAAACTTGTTTGACCCCTGAGCTAATTCTTTAAGGTTAGAAATGTCCCATTGAACTGTGTGACTGTTGAAGGCCAAAACCAAACATCTTCTGAAATTCTTCTGCTCTCAATGAGAAATATGTCTTCAAATAAGTCTTCCATCAAGACTTTGTGTTCCTTTTGTGATGTATGAACAGATGAACAGATCAAGCAATCAAGCTGGAAAAAAGACATTTTAAGCATTTTCAAAGTTGGAAATTAAGGGAAGAAATATGACAGTATAAAGAAACACTAAGGTTTTTGAGGTGTTTTCCTGTTCAAACATCACTATTTTTCAATATATTAAACAAATTCAAACTTTGATTACTCATAATTTGAAAACTACGCTTCTTTTTTTTGTTAATTCAAAGGCTATTCAGCTCAGACTTCAATGTTTTTTTCGGTCAGAAAACTTGTATTTCTGTCCATAGACCTTTTAATGTCTTTCCAGCAAATCAGAACATAACCGTCTTTTCAAGAACTTGATTGGATTGCCTTCACTTGATTTGTTGAATGAGAATAACAAAACATCTTGGGTTTTTCCCTTCAACGCAATTTTTCTACGAGAGGGTGCATGCTATTATTAGAATGAATGCGGTTTGTTAGTGATATTTGGACCTAATCATCCGCACCTCACACAACTTTGGAGTATTTTGTTGTATGGATTTGGCCAATTTAATTAAACACAGCAGAGCCCGGGTGCAAACATTTGTTAGAGGGAGTGTATTGAGATGAAAAAAAGCAAGGACATAAACAGTTGCCATGCTATCTCAGGCACTTAACACAGAAACATTAATGACTTACTTAGTGATCTGCGGTGGCTGCGCCTGGCGTATTTCGAACATAATTATCCCCACTTGACAGAATGCCTGATATTGTGTATGGATTTACCTAATTCAATTAGTTACAGCAGGTGATAAGCAATTGAGATGTAGTCTTGTGATGCCACACGTAGTCTGCACCAATCATTTCTACACCATTCTCTCAACGCAAAGCTTCAATAACTTCTTGTATGATTAAACAAAAGGAGAAGAATTCAAATAAGTGGCTTTATGTAAATTGAGTGTAAACTCCAACATCTTCCCGCTAATCTGGGTCGTGCAGTGTAAACCAATAAGAAAGAGAAATAAACATAAACTGATATCATTATTCCTTGCATTAGGTACAAGAACAGATCGGGACACTGCATTTTCTTGTGAAGTGCATCTTACATGTACCTCATCTCTATAATTACCAAAAAACATGATTCCCAATGAATCATTTCCAAAGAAACATTGTGGCATACGCATTGTCTTGGATCTGCATTTATGACATCACACTACAAGGTCACTTTTAACCAATTGGTGATAGCTTTGAAATGCAAAAAAAATAAACCCTAAGCGGAATGGCATAGATATCAATTACGTTTTTTTTTACACATTTGTCTGTTGGTGGAAAAACTTTTAAATTAATTTATATTTTAGAAATTATTGCATTTCAAAGGTTTCAACAGTGTGTTGTAAAGAGACCTTGTCCTATAGTGTCATAATTGTAAATCCAAGACTATTTTTACAGGTTTATGTATGTTTTAGAAAATCAACTGCATTAGAAACATTTTTAGAGATAAAATAAACTTTACAAGAACGTAGTTTGCCAATCTGTTCATGTAATCTTAGACCAGGATTTGATTTTTCAGTATTTCCCAAATAACAAATCCGTGCTTAAATTCGAGATAAAAAAAAAAAAAAATTCATTTGATAGAAATACATAAAGCCTATCTTGTTTAACATCGCTTATTATGGATAACAAATGACACGAACATAATTTTTTTTTAAACCAAGTTTTAGACTAGCTACTAAACCAAAAGTTCTTACTATCAAAGTTCAGTTTATCAAGCATCTGAAAGGCTACTTTCGCTGCTTCTACGTGTCCATACTTTTTTGTAATCATAAACTGTAACAGTAAGAACTTATTCAATGTCAATGATGACTTCGTACGCCATCGTGCACCGTATGGCATCGTGCACCAGCAGGTCACTTTTGTGAAATCTTACAAGAACTCCTAAACGGAATAAGATATGAGCATGGCTTTCACCAACTTCTTTCTTTAATACACCTCTAAAAATCACACATCGGGAAAGTTCCTTTAAAGAATTAATTCAGTGGTCAAGCATGTCCCTGTTATGTAAGAAACAAAATATAAAAAACAAAAAACAAAATGGTGAAAAAAGCGTTCAAAAATATTACTCCGTTAAACGAGATATTCAAGTTTAAAGCTCTTGTTTTATCTGTGTAGAAATGACTGGTGTAGTAGAGTTTACTAAAAAAAAGTGTATTTAATTTTGTTAACTATTTAGATTATTTTTCCTCGAACTTTCTTCACGTGGTATATTATAAATACTCTTCCTAGATTCCGTTTGACTACTTTTTTTAAATATCTCATGGTTTTTAGGCCACAAAATCGCAGGACAAAATATGATAGAATACATAAAGACTGAGGAACCTGAGGCTATGACATCACAACTATCTGATTTCAGTCGTTTCTACACAAACAATATTAAACTTTAAACTTAGACATCTCCTTAACGGAATAAGATTTGTGAATGCTTTTTTCACTATTTTGTTACTTTTGAAGTCCTCCTACATACAAAATAGACTTGCTTGACCCCTGAGCTAATCCTTTCAAGGTTGAAATGTCCCATTGAACTGTGTGACTGTTGAAGGCCAACAAACTTTTGAAATTCTTCAGCACTCAATGATATATATGGGCCCCTACTGGCAGACGTGGGTCTTTTAATCGCCTAGAGGTGATTTAACCACGTGCTTCATTCAGCCTTGCTACCGAGAAGAAAAGCACCGTGCAGGGAATGCGCAGACCAATTAGGAAATATCTGTAGTTGAATATTTTTACTGTATTTCTTAATCCCTTTGATTGTATTTTAAAGGGTTCTAAAAATAAATCAAAGTTTCAATGAATTTCTTTCCTTAATAAACACAACCAAAAAACAATAAAAATTATAATTGAATGTTGGACAACAAAAATCAGAAATTGATTTTGAAAAATGTTTATAATGAAATTAACATTTGTCGTATTCAAAAGATTGTCCTAATACACCATGTATCTGACTGTCATGTATATGCATTTGATCAGTTTAACCTAATTTTAGTATAAATTTGTATGCTATAGATATGTGCATACTTTCCTTGGCGTCCTTAGTGTTCCCTATTCTACATTAATATTTTACCCTTCCCTCCCCCACTCCCTCCCTATCCCATTTAATGTTTTCTTTTCTTTCTCAAATTTGGCTAAAGCACAAAAAATCCAACATTGGAAAGGGGGAGGTGGTCCGGAGTTCAAAATCGAGAAAGAAAGTAATTAAAAATCACAGCACTAAATATTAAGTTCTTTGCAACTTTGAACTGTTCAAACAGATGTGTCCAAGATTGTACTTTAATACACATCGTAGCAGATACTTTATTTCTAAATGTGTTGAACATACAGATATCAGCTCTAAAAATTGTTATCAATGGCCCATTAAACCTAATTCGCTACTTTGTTATAGTCGATACCCTTTGCGGCCAAATAATACCGTATTTGACGTAATAAGCTCTCGCGGCGCTTACGGAAAAAAAAAATCAACACTTTTTAGGCCCAAACTTTTTCCCTAATAAAAGCCCATGCTCCGGGCCGCGTACAGTGCGCTATTCGAATTGCATTGTGTAAAGTGGTTCAATACTAGCCCCGCAATAAGCCATACAAATACCCTTTGAGCGTCAGACGCAAAATAAAGAAATAATGTAACAAAACTTATTTTAAGTCTTCAAATTGATAAAATAAATTAGGTTATTACTCAAAACATGTTGGATGGGCGCTTGTAAGAGCAGGGCGCTTAGGGGTATATGGACAGGTAGCGATCTTGTCATAAATATGTTCCTTATAATATTCTGGATATTTTTATTAACATACATCTATCAGAAATTTCCACTTTTTTCTGAGATATTCGCGAAAAAGTGAAAAATTAAGCCCCAAGAAACGGTTGGACTTCCAATTAATAACAAAAGACGTGTGACGTAAGAATAAGGGCACATCAATGCCTACAATGCATAACTTTCACTGAGTCACATTGACTTAGGCTACTTTAAAACATCATTTCATCGTTTTATTAAATCAGACATCAGAATATCGCTTAATTAGCAATATGCTAACTATATTAGGACACTTTCTCGTGGATAAAGAGGAAATATTGACTCGATACTTCCGATCCATTATTTAACCAGAAATATATTTGTTGCGATGACTGTGACTCGTGGGTTCATAGTAAGTGTGCACTCATTAGTAATGCAGCTTACAACACCATTGCATCATCAACCGATGACTGGTTTGTTTGGCTCCTTGTGGCCTGTGTGTACTCCAGTGTAAGAGACCCGACAAAGAAGTACAGTGTGACAAATGTGATCAATGGATCCACACTAAGTACTGTAACAATGATGACTCAAAATACAGCGATCTCACGTATTCTAGCTGCACCTGGATGTGTGCACTTGTGACTTCATGAACTTCTCCGATTCTTCTTCTCAAGTAACAATTCCAACAACTGTACTAACTCATGTGAGCTACTTCAAAATTATTCTTCCGGCCTTGACTCAGGGTTCAAAACAAGGAAGCCTTTGTTGAAAGTCTTTTAAAAGAAAAAGACCCAGATGTCATTATTGACACTGAAACCTCTGACATTTTTCCCGCCAACTATACAGTTATTTGTCAAGATAGAAGTACAAATGGTTATGGTGGTGTATTGCAGGCAATGAAAAATCACCTGATTTTCACTGAGCTCAATAAATTAAGACTTGACTGTGAGATCATCTGGACCAAATTCCAATTCCCCAAGGAAAAGAGCATATATGTAGGAACTTTTTACAGGTCGGCCCAGTCACTATGATCTTACTAGCCTTCTTGAGTTGAGAAAATCACTCCCAAGGTTAAGCAAAAATGCTGGCAAAAACAATGTTATTCTTCCTGGTGATTTCAACCAACCTGACATTGACTGGAG
The DNA here is from genome assembly GCA_020152595.1 of Chiridota heheva. Classification (NCBI taxonomy): domain Eukaryota; kingdom Metazoa; phylum Echinodermata; class Holothuroidea; order Apodida; family Chiridotidae; genus Chiridota; species Chiridota heheva. The sequence continues at coordinate 1,093,728 of JAIGNY010004163.1, forward strand.
CCAAAACATTATTTCAGGAACTAACGCTTCCTCCGAAGCAGCCAAAAATCTTCTTGAAGTGGCCGATTAATTCAAACTCACTCAAATGGATAACAACATTCTTGATCTCAACATTTGTTAACTCAGCTAATGTCATACTCGGTATAAGTGACCATAATATTGTTGAACTGACCCTAAACATCTCCCCTCCTCGTAAAAAGTTGCCTAAACATAACATCTATTTAAGGGAAAAAGCTAACACAGAACGCATAAAAGAAGACCACACGTCTAAGCTTAAACTGCGATTTTATTCTAAAATCATTAGCTCATCCATTAATGTTGATGAAAAATGGATTTTCTTTGAACAGGAAATTAAACTAATTATTGAAGAAGAAAAAATACCTCACAAATTCACCTCAACTAAACTAAATCTACCTTGGTTCACCCATATCCAACGCCGTCTCTGCAAGAAAAAAGGTAAAGGTGTTTAAGAGAGCTAAGGAAACTAAAAAAAAAAACCTGATTGGACTATAAAAAAGCTTTAGGAAATCCGTCTGTAAAAACCTCAAAGAAGCTAGAAACAACTTTATCTGTAGTAAACTTAAAAACTCCCTAACTAAAAACCCCAAGGCATTTTGGTTCTACATAAAAAATATTAAGTAATTTCGTGGGTGTGTCAGACCTTATGAACAACGGTAAACTCTGTGGTGACAGTATGACTAAAGCTAACATTCTAAACAACCAGTTTTTCAGCGTTTTCACAGAATAAGATACCTCTCAAATCCCTGTAACTAAACCACTCACCACCAACAAAATAAACCAACTTATTATTACTCCAGTTGTCAAAAAGCAATAGCAAAACCTAGACCCAAACAAAGCCTCATGTTTCGACCAAACACCACCATGGTTCTTAAAAACACATGCGGAAGACCTTTATGAAATCCTAACTGATCTTTACCAAACCTCTGTAAATAACGATACTATCCCAAACAAGTGGAAAGAAGCAAACATATGTAGGGTTTAAAAATAAATAAAAAAGGTGATAAATATGACCCAGCTAATTACAGACCAGTTTCTCTTACCTGCGTGTGTAGTAAAATCCTTGAGCATATAATACACTCACATGTGAATAAATTCCTTGAGCATAATATTTAACTGATCTCCAACATTGCTTTCGAGCAAAAAGAACAACTAAAACACAACTTATCTTAACAATAAATGATATTTCTAACAAATTGACCAAAACAGTACCATCTCTATGGCTATACTCGACTTCTTAAAAGCCTTCGACAAAGTCTAACACCAACGCCTGTTATCCAAACTTCCGCATACGGCATTGATGGAAATATACTTGCCTGGTTTGCATCCTTCCTCAGCAACCGCATTCAGCGTACTGTCTGTAATGGCGAAATCTCAAATCCTAAACAAGTTCTATCTGGTGTACCACAAGGTACTGTTTTAGGTCCTTTATTCTTCCTTTTATATGCTAATAACATCCATGATAATATAAACAGCACACTTAGGCTGTTTGCTGATGATTGTCTTGTGTATAGAACAACTGATAACCCCTCTGACCAACAAATCCTCCAAGATAATCTGAATAAACTTAAACAATGGCAAAATAGGTGACAAATGAATTTTAACCCCTCTAAATGATACATCCTCTTATTATCTCATACAAAATGCTATAAATCGCCAATTTATACATTGTACAACCAGCCGCTAAAATATGTAAACTCCCACCCGTACCTAGGTGTTGAAATTGATAATAAACCCAGATGGGAATAAACATATGCACAACATAACAAACTGTGTACTTGGCCTATTACGACGTAACCTCTCAAACAGTCCCACTGACGTTAAAACCACTGCATATCAAGCTCTAGTTACGCCAGTACATGCGTATGCATGAGCACTCTGGAACCCCTATCACCAGTGCGATGTAGATAAACTTGAATCAATTCAACGGAGAGCAGCCAGGTTCTGTATGACTCGTAAAAATCTATTGTCACTAACATGCTTCGTAAATTAGATTGGCCCCTACTGAAAACCAGAAAACCAAAATGTTTAGTGGTTCCGATGCATTCTTTCATTGTTGGTTGGAGTTATACCAACTGGCATTGCATAGTATATTACGAAATATGCTTAATAATATATTAATAAGCCATGCCCACCATGTACGTGATACATCAATAAATTAGAACCTGTTGAAACTTTTCAAGATTGTTTTTAAAATTTCATATTCAGCCTCCAACCCCACTTTAAGCAATATGCATGACATACCACCAACACCAATAGGACACATATACGGCCCATGGGCTATTTGTGCACCACATATGATAGGGTTCCAGTTTATTGTTCTTTGAATATTGTGTTAATAGCTCTTTTCAGCAAATTACTATTAAGCCCCGCCTACTATGCATATTAATAAAATTGTTTTTCAGAGGTACTTAAGATAGGATTAAAGACTAGTTCCTTAAAAAGTCTACAATACATTTGATATTTTCTTAGAAGATAACTTTAAAATGATATAGTTTTCCATTATCTTCAGAAATCCTCAAGTCTCTCTTGTAGCATTTGAGATTTGAAATCCTTAAAATTCTTCAAAATATTTGGACACCAAACAGTTATATCAGGCATGATCTTTTAAACTCCACCTTTATTATTGTGTTCATTTGCATACAGTTATAACAGTATATGACCTGACCGGACTTTTTTATTTAGCATGCTTAGTCAGGGAGTGTGACAGGATGTGATTGCATATAAACATAGGGATGGATGCCATGTGGGACATGGATGGGAGCCACGAGGGATATATGATAAATATTTACCATGTTGTATACACCAAGGGCTATATCAGGCATAATTATTTGACAACACCTTTTTTTCTTATTCAAGAACTCATTTGCATATAAGTTATTATATGAACTGACACTTTAATACATATTATGCTCAATCAGGGACTGTGATAGCTAGGATGAGACTTCTTATGGAGCTTATGGGACATCATGTGAGACATAGGGTGGGGTAACATGTGGGATGCCATGTGGGACATGGGGTGGGATACCATATGGGACATGGGGTGGGATGCCATGTGGAACAGGGTGGAATGCCACGTAGGATATGTGGTGGAATGCTATGCAGGACATAGGGTGGATTGCCATGGGATGGAATGTCATGTGGGACATGGGATGTCATGTTGGACATGGCGTCCCACCCCATTTCAACAAGTTATTTGCATATAAGTTATTATATGAACTGACACTTTCATGCATAGTATGCTCAATTAGTGACTGTGATAGCTAGGATGAGACTTCTTATGGGGCCTATGGGATGTCATGTGGGACATGGAGTGGGATGCCATGTGGGACATGGGGTGGGATGCCATGTGGAACAGGGTAGAATGCCATGTGGGACATGTTGTGATGCCACGAGTAACACAGAGTGTGACATAGATTGTGATGCCATGTGTGACATAAGATAGGATGCCATGTGTGACATAGGGAAGGAGGCTATGTGGGATATAGGATGGGAGGCCATGGGAACATGGGATGTGATGCCATGTGGTACATAAAGTAGGATGTCATTGGGATATTGGGAGGGATACCATGTGGAACATATGGTGGGATGCCATGTGGGACATCAGGTGGGAAGCCACTGATGCAGGACACAGGGAGGGATGCCATGTGGGACATAGGGAGGGATGGCATGTGGTACATACGTTTGGATTAATATGGGGCACACATGTAGGATGGGATCCATGTGGGTCATAGCATGGGATGCCATGTGGGACATATGGTGAAATGCCATGTGGGACATATGGTGGAATATGCCATGTGAGACACTGTGTGGTGATATGCCATGTGGGAGATATGGTGGAATGCCCTGTGGGACATATGATGGAATGCCATGTGGGACATGGGGTAGGATGTCATGTGGGACATGAGGTGGGATGCCAAGTGGGAGATATGGTGGAATGCCATGTGGGACATGGGGTGGGATGTCATGTGGGAGATATGGTGTAATGCCATGGGACATGGGATGGGATGTGGGACATGGGGATGGGATGTAGGACATGGGGGACACCATGTGGGACATGGAGTGGGATGCCATGTGGGTCGCTCTGTGGGACATATGATGGAATGCCATGTGGGACATGGGATGTCATGTGGGACATTGGGTGGGAAGCCATGTGGGAGATATGGTGGAATGCCATGTGGGACATGGGATGGGATGTCATGTGGTACATGGGGTAGGATTCCTTGTGGGACATGGGATGGGATGCACTATGGGACATGGGGTGGGATGCCATGTGGGAGATATGGTGGAATGCCATGTGGGACATAGGATGGGATGTCGTGTGGGACATGGGGTAGGATGCCATGTGGGACATGGAGTGGAATGCCATGTGGGACATGGGGTGGGATGCCATGTGGGACATGGGGCTGGGATGCCACGTGGGACATGGGGTGGGATGCCATATGGGACATAAGGTGGGATGCCATGTGGGACATAGGATGCCATGTGGGACTTAAGTGTGAGATGCCATTTTTATAATTGGCCGGATCATATGTTATGGGTGTCAATTTGCATGGGCATGCGAACCATGACGGTATTTACCGTTTAGTTATACAATGAACACATACACACTAACAAGCAACATACTTATACAAAATATGAAACAAAACAGACATTATTTTTAAAATATGAGCATTTTAAAGTTTTTAAAGTAAGCTCCGCCTACTCATTAACATGCATGATATCACCACCAAGAATAATAGGGCACATCTACAGATCATGGGCTACCAAATGTGACATGAATCGAGGTTACCGTTCTTGGGATACCGTACTTACAAGCTCTTTTCAGCAAAATCATATTAAGCCCCGCCGACTATGCATATTTGATAAACTTCAATCTTTTTAAACCACGATCGTGTGCATACTAACAAGTATCATAATTATACCAAATATGAAACCAAACAGACATTCGGTTGTTAAACTATGAGCATTTCAAGACTTTATCATTACGCCCCGCCTACTCATCAACATGCACATGATATCACTACAAAAAACAAGAGGACATATCTACAGACCATGGGCTATCTGTGTACCACATATGACATGAATCCAGTTTATTGTTCTTGAGATACAAGCTTGTTGTCACAGACACACATACATACACACAGACATACACACACACCCACACACATATACACCCATACATAAATACATGCATACACACGCCGGCATGACTGCATAGGTTCCTTATGCTATTAGCATCGAAACCAACAAGAAGAAAGAACACCCGTCTACAAATGCTATATAAAATCAATAACAATCTTGTCGACATTGATAATGATAACCTGATCCCAAACACAAGAAGTAATACAAGAAATAATCATGATCTGAATTTCTCTCGCAAAATTGACATTTCAAAGGCAAAAACGTATGTTACAACGCATAGTTCGAAGGTGTATTATACAGGTCAAAATTTATGTCAAAGAGAGATATAATACACCATACACAAAACATAAAATCATGATAACGCATAATGTGAAAATGTGTTTTATTGTTTACGTTAGTACATGGTTAGGTTTATCGTCACTCTTGAAAAATATTGATTGTCTAAAAAAAAGGTTTTCAATAGTTTACTACAAACTTGTGTAAATGTTGTCAAACTTTTAAAATGAGCCTGTTCTGTATCATGTGCACTCCGACACCAACCTGTCCCCCCCTCCCCCATTTCCCTTTCCCTTTCTCTGTCTTAGTTTATGTATTAAAATACAAAATCGCACAAATGTTTTATATATTATTACCGTAGAAGCTTTTTTTCTGAGAAAGTGCCCTATTGAAATCTAAAAACATAATTAAGCACCTAGAATGTCAAAGCTTGTTGAACCGACGGTACCAATCTGAACCAACGGATTAAAATATGGCCCTACGGATTAAAATATTGGGGAGATCTCCCCAGCCACCCCTCCCCTATCCCTCCTGGCTACGCCACTGACAGTATCATTACAAATACTAAAGTCGGAATAAATTCTGGACGGCGACAGGCAAAAACAATAGATTGAGTTTTGGAAGGGCTAAGGAAGATTCCCTATTTGCTGCACCACCATTGAAGTAGATCAATGTAAAATTGCAGATCGTCCCTATCAGCAAGAATATTCTAGGCAATCGACCAGACAGCCAAGTCGTCTGCATACTGAGAAATATTGATGTAATCAGAAGAGGGGTTCGGAATGTCGTTTACAAAAATAAGAAAGAGCAAAGAACTAAGTGAGCTACACTGAGGGGTGCCCGCAGTCACAACCAAAGGATCAGAACAGAATAAACGTTATTAATTTTGAACCGAATTTTTCTGTTGGATAAAAAGTGTGCAATTAGGCAATTAGATTTTACTGGAAGGGAGATCTTGTTGAGTTTGAAAAAACGAATATTCTGCCCTAACTTATCAAAAGCCTTTTCGGCATTGAAGAGGGCAGTAAACACAAATTTTCTCTCAGAGAGATTAAAAGCAATATAGTGAGACAACTTGGCTATCTGATCTGTGGTGCTCAATTTTCAGTGGAAACCAGCTTAAACGTTATTCAAGAAATTAATATCGTTAAGATAAGTAGTGAGCCTAGAACAGATGACCCTCTCAAGAAGTTTGCTTAGAACAGAAGATAATGTGATGGGTCTATAATTATTAGGTTTAGAATGATCCTTCCCTGGCTTGGGTATGAGAATGACATGCCCGGATTTCCACTTAAAAGGGAAAACTTCAAACTTAAAACAAATGTTGTGGAGCTGACATATACAGTTTTAACTTGAATAGAGAACACTTTTTAAGATGTAGGTAAGTTAATCCCCCCTCCAGGGGCCGTCTGCTTAGTATTCTTAAAAGATTTGTCGAGCTCAAGGACGGTAACAGGAATAAGTAAGCGGTGTTTGTCACCTCTCTCACTTAAAAATTACAATAGAGGTTCGAAAAATTATTTTTGCGAACAAAGTTATTAATATATTGATTAAAATGCTCATTGTCAAACAAATTATCAGAGCGGTCCGTGTAGAGGACAGAGCCAAAGTACATAGGAAAACAGTTGGATCTCTTGAGGTCAGTAGAGTAGGTAGAGTTGTTATTGTTTCACGGAGTAGAATTAGGTTTGGACTTAAATTTATTAAGTAGGTTGTTGACACTTTTCCAAACATGGCGACTGTCAGACTTGTTGTCTAGTTTGATACATTTATCATAAAGGGTCTGGCTTTAAAAAAGTTGATAATTTCAGCGCTTATTTTCCTACAGATAACATCCATGTTGTGCTTAAGTGGCATTGGTTTTAGTTGTAAATGTCTGCGAAATTTGATTAATTGTACAATATGCTGAGGTAGAATAGTACGTTTCCTGACGTTGACAGCAGAAGACTTAATCGGGTCAAACTTAAAACTGGCTGATTTGATTGACGCATTCAGAAAGGAAACAAAAGTGTCGACCGAACAAATATCAAAAGACTTAACATAGCATTTATTAATACTCGAATCTAAGGCTGTCAAAAAACCAGCCCAGTCAGTACGAGTGAAATCGGGGTAGCAGGACAAGACGGCACCGATTCCTACTTGAGATTACAAACAGTGGGTAGGTGGTCGCTATCAAGACCATCACCAATCAATCTGAAAAGACGAGAAGTATTTATAGAGATCCTTACTAACAGACTAAGTAAACATAAATCCAGAATGCAGGGTTTGTAGTTTTTGTTGACATGATAAAAAGTAGAGTTATTGTCGTTAACCAATTTAGTGTTATTGTTAAGCATAAAATCGACATTCTTGTGGGTGTGTGAAGTTGGTCCCTAGTTTCTAGAATTGAATAAGGAACTAGGAAATAATTGAATAACGATAAAAGAAGAGGTTTATAGCGAGCGACGAATTAGGAAATAGTCAATATTGAATTAGGAACTAAGAAATAACGAGGAACAGGTGTGTAGGGAGCAACGAATAAGGAAATAGTCAATATCAAATTAGGAACTGGGAAATAACGATATAAGGAGCAACGAATAAGGAAATAGTCAATATCGAATTAGGAACTATGAAATAACGATAAAAGAGCAGGTATACAGAAAGTAAATAAAAAGGAAATAGCCAATTTCGAATTAGGAACTAGGAAATAAAGATAAAAGAACAGGTATGTATAGGGAGGAAGGAAATAGTCAACAGTCAATATCGAATTAGGAACTAGGAAACAACGATAGAAGAAGCATTATATAGGAGCGACGAATAAATAGTCAATTTCGAAATAGGAAATAGTAAATAACGATTAAAAAAACAGGTATATAGCGAGCGACGAATAAGGAAAAAGTCAATATCGAATTTGAAAATAACGAAAAACGAAGCATTATATAGGAGCGATGAATAAAGAAATAGTCAATATCGAATTAGGAAATAACGAAAAACGAAGCATTATATAGGAGCGACGAATAAAGAAATAGCCAATATCGAATTAGGACCTAGGTTATAACGATAACAGAAGAGGTGTATAGCGAAAGACCAATAAGGAAATACTTAATATCGAATTAGGAACTTTAAAATAACGATAAACAAATAAAAGAAGAGGTATATAGCGAGCGACAAATAATGAAATAGTCAATATCGAATTAGGAACTAGGAAATAACGATAAAAATCATTATATAGAAGCAACAAATGAATAAATAGTCAATATCGAGCTAAGAACTAGGAAATAACGATAAAAGAACAGGTATATAGCGTGCGACGAATAAGGAAATAGTCAATATCGAATTAGGAACTAGGAAATAACAATAAAAGAAGCATTATATAGGAACGACGAATAAAGAAATATTCAAGATCGAATTAGGAACTAGGAAAAACAATAAAAGAACAGGTATATATAGATATAGAGAGCGACGAATAAGGAAAATGTCAATATCGAATTAGGACTAGGAAATAACGATAAACAGATGAAAGAACAGGTACATAGCGAGCGACGAATAAAGAAATAGTCAATATCGAATTAGAAACTAGAAAATAACGATAAAAGAACAGATATATAACAAGCGACCAATAAGGAAATAGTCGGATATGTACAGAATTCATATCCCAAGCAACATCTCTTCAATCATCGGTTTATAGACGCTTTATATTATGACAACGCTGGTATTTTCAGGTATCAGCATGTCAACTACCATTGAGTCTTTGAAGGACCAACTAAACGCGACTAGCTTCTCAGTTAAGAGAATACTTCGCATTACATCGCGACGAACAAACCAGCCAACGAAGCTCCTACGTATTTTTCTCACATTAACATCCAAAGCTGAACATCTAATTGCGAAAGGGTTCAAGTTCCAAGGCAGACAATTGTCAGCAGAAAAATTTCACCCCTTCAAACCATCCGTGTTTATCTGCCATCGTTGCCAACGAGATGAGATGGTCACCTCGCAGATTGCTGCTCAGCACCAATCGTCTGCCCTCGCTGCGGACGAAATCATCTAGTCAAACATTGTAAGACACCCAGAGAGATTCCCATTTGCTACCACTGCAAAGCAGGTCACCCAGCATTCAAATGCCCAACATTACAAGCAAAATACAATACCAAGACCACGATAAAGAGCATCTCTTCATCTCAGCTCAGAGGAAATTTAATCTACCGGGCCCAGCCTATCACATTCAAACTAAAGATGCCTCAACTCAAACAAGTGTAGTATATATACCCTCATCAATAGCATCAGTCAACACTAAATTTACAGGCATCGATGTAGCGACAAACACGGACAGTCTTCAGCGTCCAAGCTCACCAAATGCATTAGTCAATGCTGAGTTCACAGGCGCAGATGCAGCGGCAAACACGGATCCCCCTCGAGACACGGGCCGTATGGTTGTTTACCTTGATGAACTTTGCCGTCTGATTTCCTTCTGCTTCACCTTCTAATTAGCTTCCGAGCTTACAGGCATCCTATCAAGGATGGATATACAAGCCCTCTGAAACCATGCTATAGAACCGGAAAACCTCTCTTCAATCAAAGATACCATAATTGAATCCTCAATCATCACCACGATACTCCAGGATACAGACAAGTACAACGCTAGTTGTCAACATATCTGGACCGAGAACATTTCTATCCCACTAAGCCTTTTTAGCAGCTTTGTCAATACAAAGCTTAAGATCGAGGCCTGGTCTCCATCCTAGATTGGATTATTAATCATTAATTACCACTTTCGGGACCATCCAACAAATGACCACCGTTTATTCCATTTCACTGGAAAGAGTCATATTTGTACATGTCTTACCTACTAGTTATTGGGCAGCTGACATCAGACACCTCATACCTTTCCTCTGCTACAGTCATCTTAAAACGCCAATTTACAGGTCAAATCAGCCTAGTTTCTACTCAACGATTTTCAAACATCCAAGGCTAAGCAGGCGATATAAGGCAAGTAGCCACATCGTCATTTTCATGGACTATATCTTTGCGATATTAAGTTACACACGAAATAGTCAGTGTCGAATTAACTGATTAAGAACTAGGAAACAACGATAAGCAGATAAAAGAACAGGTATACTGGTTGCGCCAGTGCACCACAACTGGTTATCAAAGGCCGTGGACATTGACTTGGTTGTCGATGTTATGTCTGTCCGTACGTCGTACCTGTGTTCTCGTCCGGGTCGTATTAAGCGTTTCGTGATAGCATTGTTACTATCATAACCGAATACGCAGGCGACGACCCCGTCATTGTAATTGTGTGTTCACTCGTCGTCGTCGTTAATGACCGCCATTTTCCTCATCCGCATCATTGCCTAAAACTTTTCACTGCAAACCAGTTAAACTCCATTAATGTTTAGAATCGTCATACCGTAGTCGTTTCCATGAAAGCTTACACCTTTTTTTCAGTTCTAAACTTGAAGTAGCTTATTATCCAGAAAATCCTTTTCTTTATCCATTGTGTTTCCATCAACCTCCAACAACGCTAACACTCGATGGACAATAGGTGATTCTGAAGTGACAATTCATCTTGGAGCTAATTTGAGGGATTTTTCCCCTTTCTTTTTGACCTGCTCCATGAAGCTATATTGTAAGTGTCCAATTGTTATTTCCTTATTATCGTGATTAGTGTAGGATTGTTAAATTTATAGTCTTTTTTTTTTTTTTTTTTGCCTTGTATATTTATGGGGACTGATTATAGATTTTCTTGACTTTTCCCACTTGTATTTTTTGCCTAAGAGTTGTAGATATTTCTACTTATTACACAAGTAACTGTTCTATATGTAGTAACACCGTCTCATATCATGTTTGCTTTTATGATAATCTACATACCAATGTTATTTGTCATAACTGCTCTCCTCCTCCAGAGCTTAATAATAATCTTATGGGTAATGAAACTATTAACTTATTATCTGATTTCGATTCTGATATACATCTCACTACCTTTATAAACAAGTGTCATTATCATACTGAGGATTCTTTTAATAGTAATTTTTCTAAGCTTCCAGATAATTTTCTTTCTTTAATTCATGTAAATTCAAAAAGCCTTTCTGCTATTTTTGATAACTTACGCACCCAGCTTAACCATGCTTCATACTAATTTCTCAGCAATAGGAATTTCTGAAACTTGGCTTTATACTGATTTTAATCTCGGAATTTTTAACCTTCCAGGCTATAATTTTATTCACAACTCTAGGAGAGTTTAAATAGGGGTGGGTAGCTCTTTATATTAAGGATACCTTTACTTATAACATTATTACAGACAAAGCTATTTTGAAGATGGTCTATTTGAAAGTCTTTTTGTAGAAATAAAGGGTAACAATAACTCAGGATTTAGGTTTATTATCGGTGTAATTTGTTGTCATAAAAGGTGTAAGTAATCGTGTAACCACTGATTTGTTGTGTAATGTCCTTGAGAATCTTTGTGGATTGGATACACAGTGTGTTATTGTCCAAAAGGTGTAAGTAATCGTGTAACCACTGATTTGTTATGTAATGTCCTAAAGAAGCTTTGTGGATTGGATACACGGTGTATTATTATCGGTGTAATTTATTGTCCAAAAGGTGTAAGTAATTGTGTGACCACTGATTTGTTATGTAATGTCCTTGAGAATCTTTGTGGATTGGATACACAGTGTGTTATTATGGGTGGTTTTAATTGTAACCTCTTGAAAATAGATAGCAACTTTCATGTTAAAGAATTCTGTAACCTTATTTCTTCTTTCTTTTTTTATCCTCTGCATCGTCATTCAACTAGAATAACGAGCTCGTCAATTTCATTGCTTGATAATATCTTAACAAATAGTTCAAATTTGATTCTCTCCGGTATTCTAATTTCTGATATTTTGGATTACTTCCCTGTGTTTAGTTTCATAGACATGAAGGACAAACTGCATACCAAACATTGTAATTTAAAAACTAATATTCCTCGTTGATCTTTAAAGCAAGTGAACATATGTATCTTTAAGTCCTATTTAGAACATGAATCATGGGAAAGTGTATTTCGTATTAATGATGCAGTTAGTGCTTATGAGTGTTATCTTGAAAAATGTATGTATTACTACAGTATTTCATTTTCTTTTTGCTCTAAAAATAAGCGTAATGTGCCACGTGGTAAAGAGTGGATGACTCAAGGCATTCTTAACTCATATAAAACCAAGAACAAACTGTACAAGAATTATGTTAAAAACCGTAAACAGGGTAATTTTAATAAATATAAAGTTTTACGTAATAAGTGTAACTCTGTTAATAGGAAAGCTAAAAAAGATTTGTTTTTTACAGGTTAGAGTCCCAGAGAGATTGAAAATACCCCGTGTATCTCCAATCTTTTAAAACGGTGATCCTAGTATCCTTTCTAACTACCGACCAATATCCGTTTTGTCATGTTTTTCTAAAATTCTTGAGAAACTAGTTTTCGATAAACTAATGGATTTTCTAAATAATAACGATATCATATATAATGGCCAATTTGTTTTTTACCGGGCAAGTCAACTTCTCAATCCTTACTCTATTTAACGAATCATGCTTTCTGATGCTTTTGAAAATAAGTATTTTGTTAATGGTACATTTTTAAATTGATCTAAAGCCTTTGACACGTTAAATCATGATATTGTTTTAGCTAAACTGAATAATTATGGGGTTAAGAGGTATCCCGCATCAATGGTTTAAAGACTACTTAAGTAACCGAATTCAATTTGTTAACATTTATGATCACAATTCAGATAAACTGGAAATCAACTGTGGGGTACCCCAGAGATGATTATTGGGCCCACTTCCTTGTATAATTTACATTAATGACCTCCATAGATCGTCCACCGAAGTCTCAATGATTTTATTTGCAGATAATACCAACCTTTTCTATTCGGGGAAAGATCCAGCTAAAATATGCATTGTAGTCTAAGATGAAATTAAGAAAATTGTCCATTGGCTTTAAGTAAATAAATTATCCTTAAATATTAAAAAGACATGTTCGGTTATGTTCACCCCACCTAATAAAACCCTTGCACTTAATCTTTGTAAAATTCATTTAGGTAATGAACGTATCACTTTATCACCTTTTGCTAAATTTGTAGGTGTTTATATTGATAACCGTCTAACATGGCAAACTCACATTGATTTTATTAGTAATTTTTTTTTAAGGAAGTTGGTATACTCGGGCGCTTAAAATTTCAACTTCCCGAGAAAGCTCTTCCTAAAATTTACAATGTCAATATACTCCCGTTTCTTTCTTATTGTAACATTGCTTGGGCAAACAATTACCCCTCCCGCCTGAAAAGACTCGTTACTCTTCAAAAAAGAGCTATATGTTTTATAACCAACAATCCTCGTCTTTGCCATACTCCTCCTTTATTCGCTTCATTGAACGGTCTTAACATCTTTGACATTAGCAAACTTCAGATTGCCACTTTCGTATTCAAAGATAATAACAAAAAATCTTCCAAAATGTTTTGACGATTTCTCTACCACTAGGGAAGCATTCATTCTGTGAGTACAAGGTATAAGAACAATATCAATACACCTTTTTGTAGACTCACCTTATTTCATCATCATATCCGTTATGCTCGTGCTTTACTCTGGAATTCCCCAGATTACTGATTACAAACTTCAGTGTCTCACATTTCTTTCAAGAAAACGTCCTAAAACAAGTTCAGTAGCTACATATAGACAGTAACCTTACACCCATTATCACACCCGCTTGCATATGTTTTTAGGAATCGGATTAGGGTGGGAGTTTAAGGGGTAGGTAGGGGCTGGGCTTGGGGTATAGGCTGGGGTAGGGGATAGGCTTGGGGTATAAGCTGGGGTAGGGGCTAGGGTTGGGGTCGGATAGTGGCAGGATTTTGGGTATGGTCGGTTGTTTGGGTAGTTTTGTTTTTCCTTCTCTCTCTTTCTCTTTTTTCATAATGTTTTCTTTTCGAATTTTGTTTTTCTCTTCTTGTTTCTGTACATGATTATATATAGTTACATGTTTCTAATATTTTTATGTCATGTCTCCGAGACTTGCGATTAAAAAGTTTTCTAAAGTTTCTGTAGAGTCTCCTCAACCTTTTCTTGTGATTATAAAATCTGTATGTCATTTTCTTTCCTGTATTATATATTAACTTGTACTTTCTTCCACTATAAATTTGTTCTGAATGTTTAATGAATTGTGTTGCAAATAGATAAAGTGAATAAAGTATATAGCGAGCGACGTATAAGGAAATAGTCAATATCGAACTAGAAACTAGGAAATAACAATAAAAGAACAGGTATATAGCGAGCGACCAAGAAGGTAATAGTCAGTATCGAATTATGAAGTAGGAAATAACGATAAACAGATAAAAGAACAGGCATAGGCCTGAATAAGAAACTAATCAATATCAAATTAGGAACTAGGAACTACTGAACTAGCGAATTAGGAAATGGCGAATTAGGAACTAGGAACCAACTTCACATGACCCCATTCTCGTTACCTTTGGGGGAGTCAGAGGAATCCCATCAAATAGTATGTTTAGCATTAACATCGCCAGTAATAACAAAGAGACTGTGATTAATGATTGATTAAGTCTATTAATCAGATCAGTGGAAAAAGTTTTAAAGGCGCAAGGTAGATATAAGCAAATAACAAGCAAATCGGGATAATCGGGAGTTGTGATTGCAATGGCGATAAGCTCAAAGCTGTCAGAAACTTTGTAATAACATTAAATGGTAAGTTGTTGTCAAATGCTCAGCAGAACCCCCAATAACCATTGGGGTTAGCAGTTGTAACCAAATTAAAATCTGGGGTGTGAAAGTTTTGAGGGGTTTTGAGTAGAGTTTCATTAAAGCCTGCAAAGGAAATGTCATTGGGTAAAAGAAAGTCAGTAATTTCATCTGATTTATTAGTTATAGACTTAAAATTAAGTAGCTAATCTTCATACCGTACGGTTGTATAAGTGTAAGTAAGTAAAACGAGTAAATGTTTGTGAAAAGCCACCACTCAAAACAACCCATAACAGTCATAAAATATTAGAAGACTGAATCCAGATAAAAGTCTCCATTGCCGATGGGGAATGATTTTAGGAAATCACTCGATACAAAACCTTTTTGTTCTGACGCCACCTGTACACAGAGATTCGAAATAGTTGAGGAGGAAATTTGGGATAAACCAACAGTGAAACGGAACTTATCCAGCAGATCAGAAATTAACACAAACACTTTCTCGACTAATTCCCTTAACAACTTTACTCAAAACAGTTGAAATCAAAGGGGTGAGGTTCTTTTCAATTTTAATTTTAATTTTACTTGATTGATCTATAATTTCTTTTTGAGCTTTTTCAGTGTTGACTTTTATATCTTGGGAGACAGCTTTAGCATATGAGATAATGGTATCATGAGTTTGTTTGGCATTTGGCTTTGGATTAGGCCTTGTCGACATTCTCTAGGAAGGCAGGACAAGTTTTGTCAGACAGTCCGTAAGCATTCCTATTAATAAGAACATTTATAACACAGGAGAATATTGAAGTCATGCAGCCATATTGTTTTCAGATGTTGCTTTAAAATGTCATAGTTTCTAATTAATATACTTGAAATATTAAAAATCATTGTCTTAAGAAACATTTAAATTTTCAAAATGGCCGTTTCGCATCTAAAAGCCTAGCTCTATTGTCTATTTCATCTACTATTTTGAAAACGGCATGGTAAATATATCAAATGGGAGTGGAAAGATGTAGCCATGACAGTAATGAAGGTATTTTCATCAGTTTTAAGTTTCCCCTAGCAAAGGCATTTTTTCCAGACGTATTTGAAATTTGAAAAATGTAACATTGCATAAGGCTTTGACGTTAGGATAGCAAAGGATAATGGGAAATATCACAAAATGGCACCTTCCATGTAGCAAAATGTTCCCATAAATAGGAACATTTATGTTCCCATTAATAGGCATGTTACAAACTGTCAGAGGCGGATGATCACCACCGCAGTTGGTACATTTTTTGGTTTGGGTTGAAGTACAATCTTATATGAATTGCTACCGGTGCAAATATTACACTTTGTTTCGCCATCACAGTTGTTGGCTTGATAGCCAAACCTTGACACTTGAAACAGCGAGTTACCTTTACAAAATCATTTGATTCAACAACTTTAAAATAGAGGAGTTGGACAGAAATGCCATCGAAAATGAGATTCAGTCCTAGCGGAGTCCGACAACCAATTACGAATAAGGGTGGTAGCATTGCCAATCTTATGAGAGATTATGCGCTTAGCTCCAGTGACCTAAGTTCTTAAGTTTTCTTAAGTTTACTTAGTAACCTAGCTTTCAAATTTCTTAAGATCACTTAGAAAGTCTTTGTGTTTAAAGTCGAAGGGTACATTTTTGACAACGAGTGAGATGGATTTAGAAGTATTGGTTCTTGGGTATGAGAAGCTAGATCTACCGAATTCACTCCCATCTGGTAAGAAGTCTATTTAGGTAAGTGGGGAGTTTAGAAATAGTTTGAAGGTACCATGTTTGATGCACAAAATGCTCTTTATCCCTGGATAAGGTTTTATGTTAACCAGTATACTGACCTCAAACGTGTTAGTGTTTGGGGAGGTGAGGGGGGGGGGGGGCACTCTAGAAATAGTACAAAACGCTCCCTGGACATTATCTTGTTTCTACTACTATCATCAAGAACTACTACTTTGGATGGTTGTTGGGGACCGGGACCTTTTGTTAGTATCGGCCATGGCCTAGGACAAAGCCATACATTATAAATACAAAAATATATCTAAGATATGGTGGAAGAATACTATGTTATTTACAAATACTGTACAATTTAAAGGCATAAACTTAGGTACAGGAAACCACCCACTTCCACCCAAAAACACAATAATACATGAACAAAACAATGAAAACAAATTGTACAGACAAGTGCAGATTACAAAATGAACACGGCCTGAATACGCAAACCACAGCCAATGAACCAGTACGTTGCAAGTTTTTTCTTTTTCTTCTAATACTTTTATTACGCGTTGGCGTTCACGTCCTCTAAGAATTTTTGCGGACTTCACCTATTTATATTCAGATTCTTTATAAGTGGCCAACTCCACTTGTTACTTTAGGTTGTAAGTATTATTGTATGGTACATTGTAACTTTCACATAACGTTAGTGTTGTATTGTCATATCCTTACGTCACGAAAAAAACAATACGTAATGAGCATACGTTTTAAGACCTAAAAATAAGTCAGATCTGTTACATTTTGGGATTTATTTTGTAAGAAAGTGTTTGTGGTGAGTGTTTATGAAGGACATTTGTATCAATTTATGCAAAGTGGTTGCTACCTGTCCCATTTACCTTTAATAAGTCGAATACGGTATTCGTTTTCATTAGGTGATATATTTTCGAATTGTAGCAAACACTTAACATCTTTTCCAGAATGAGTGAAACAAAGAAAATATTAGATGAAATCTCAAACAATAATATGCACATGAGAACCGAATGATGTCACCTGATTTCGTTTTATTGAACAAACAACTTTAAATTGACTTACTTTTGAAAATTCCTCTTGATTTTCTACATGTTTTGTTATCGGTTGACAATATAACATAAAATCAGAAAATTGAAGAAGAAAAACATAATTTAATGTAAACACAAATTTTCATAAAAATTTGTTCCACCGTTCAGCAAAATGACAGTACCTATAGCTTCCCATAGCCGCTGGCCATGTTGTTACAGAATTATGAAATAGTATGCAAAAGGGGGGCTCTGGCACACTTTTTATGTCTTGATTTTTGTTTTTGTTTTTACTAAGCGGACTGGGGCTCTGGCACACTTATTTTACTTATTTACTTACTCTTTTTCACCTTACAACCAGACAACGAGCTGGGGCTGATTTTCACCCTAAAATGAGCTGGGGGTTCTGGCCAACCTTGATACATCACCTATCTTAACAATTTATGACAGAATTTTACATTTATCGTTTTCATTTCAATTTTTCTTATATTTTTTAAATTTTTATTAACTTCCTCATGGCCGAAGAGTAAAGAAGTGGACAATTCTCTCACAACCCAACGCCTAATTGGTATCGAGAGGTGACAGGGAAATTCTATTCATTCGCATGATATGTATAATGTGGTGTTTACTTCTCAATAGATTCATACCTAGCGAAATGTCTTGCTTTCATATAGTGTTTTCTTGTACTGCTGATGTCGCATATATATTTTTTCACAACATACTTTTTAATGCCTTTTACTTTTCGAATTTCGCCTCCATTTTCCTTCAGGATAGAATGCATTTTGGGTCAAAGTCCTATATACTCGCTAAAGGGTACTCCAGCACATTTGTCTTTCATTTTGCCAAGCACCTATTTGTTCGTGGTACTGTGGAGCGAGTGATCTGTCGGATAGTCACACGTGTCATAGAGGTGTGACTGAGAATTCATATCAGCATACACATCCTCTGTTTCGATTTCAAGCAGTAGATTATCCGTATCTGTATATAGAAGATTGCTTCCTATAATGCTCCTTTAGGTTATTGTAATAAAAGTCGTACATAAGATGCTGGCTAAGATCCATGACGCACATCCCAACGTAGACTGGTCGGTTAAGCATCAGACGACGTTTGTGTATGTGTAGGGCGGCTAGATCATCATCAAATACCACATGCCTTGCAAATGCGGGGCTAGCTATCCACCGGCAAAGCTTGTCATCTTCAAAAGCCCGCACAGGTTTGACATCTACACGCTTGTGCAGATTTTCCATAGTCGTACCAAAGACACTATTGTTCTTTAGATTGTAGAGATCCTTCTAAAAGCTGGTCGTGGCCTTCTTCTATATTCATGTTAATGTAGGGCTTGATCCATTTACTTTGATAGAACCGAATTGCACGATGTAATTTTGTCAACTTTATACCAAGAGAGAGGTAGACCAATGCGGTAGTGCACAACATGTCGCTTTTTGTCTCCGGTATTGGGAACCAACTTTTCAACTTCAGTTGACGAGTTTAAAAGCCCTTGCTAGTGACCTGACAACCACTCCTCCTGCATCTTCATGCGTTCCGATGCAAGTGGATGTGCATTGTGAACATCGTGTAGCTCTTGAGAAAACTCAAGGTCCAGCTATAGTAACATGACTTGTCCTTCTCCTTAAAAAATCGTTCCAGCAAATCATAACCACAAACTTACTGAAGCAAATAGTAAGACCACTTTATCTTAATTAAGATAACCACACAATAAGGACTTCATCCATTGCTAATATGATACTCAGCACCAACTTCCACAACAACTAAGGTTTACAGAATAAAGAAAATAAAGAGGAAAAATCAGACCTAACCTGTTTATTTATCAGGTCGGGTCTGACTGTTTGAAACTTTAAAGAGCAGAACAACTAATGAGTAACCCTTTTCTGTATCGGGTGAAAACGTATCCAGCGGGAGCACCTCATCCACCCATTCGAATCCACCCGTGGGTAGTGCACGACTCATCGCCCAACCATACAGATTATTTGCATCTAGGTAGCGAATATGATTGTTAGGCTTGGAAGGGTCATAGCCTGAGACGTAGGGGTTGTTGGCTTTAGCATAGCGCTTGGATACCATGGAGATACTACCTCGCATGCCTTTCTCGAAGAACAGATGGATGTCATAGTCGGTTAACAGTTCCAATTCTACACCTGTATATTTCAAGAGTGCATCCCAAGACAATTCAGGGCTTGTATAATAGTGTGCTGATCTAAGCCATATACTGCTGCAAGTAAGTCTTCCGATTTATCTCGAAGATATCAGCTAGTAAGAAGACATCAGTCCACTTATAGATCGTGATAACCCCTTTGATTTTGCGCCTAGACAATAGAAGATGCATGGCGATAGCTCGTCAGCAATATTTAATATCTGCCCCTACAATGAAGGGCAGCAATTTGATTGAATGCAGCTGGTAGAAGCTGAGAGGGCGCAGAATGCTCTCAGGGGCGCAAAAATTGTCTTCACAATATATTCTTACAAACATTTTATCTCAACGCTGTAGATGTTTTCTCTCAAAGCTTTATTCTTACATCAAAAACATGAAAACCATCCCTACACCCAAATTAAAGACACATATTGTAGTCCATGGGATCTTCATTTGAACATTTCTTCCAAAATATATCTTTCGTTTAACTAATTTTAGTGTGAAATTGACACGATCTTAAGCAATCTTCTGCTACCAAAATCAAGCCAAAAATCGCCTACCAGGACGTCAATTCTGTATTAAGCAATTTTCAACATCCCCATAGATGTAAAACATTTTAAAGCCCTTTTCTGCTATCAAAACCACAAAAAAAAACGTAGGCCCGGGCTTCCCGGTAGCCCACCGGTTCTTTGCGGCCTTTGCTCCTATATCATGTTTATAGAGTTAACACAATTTTAAGCAAATACCAGTCCCTCCCCCCTCCCCACCCCTCCCCCATCCTTACTTTTTTGGGAAAATCTTCAATTTCCGAAAAATCTCCTTTAAATTCTTCTTTTGAATTTCCAACATTTTGAGGATTTTTTCTTTCAATTTAAAAAAAATTTCCTTCAATTTTCGGAAAATTTCATTAATTTTGCGGAAATTTTGGGAATTTTTCTTCTATTTTCGTAAATTTTTCTTCATTTTAGGGATATTTTCTTTAATATTTAGGATTTTTTTTTTAATTATTGAGAAATTTCTTTCATTCTGCGGAAGTTTCCTTCATTTTTTACATTTTCTTTGTCCCTAGATTTGAAACACTGATTTTATGCAATTTCCTAAACGGTGCCATAAAAACGGTGCATGCCAATCTATAGATCTATGTGCACGTTTTACTGAAGAGCATTTGTTATTTCGGGAGGGAGAAAGGGGAGGGGGTTCTTGCCTCTTAATGAAACATTGACCCACCACGCCACTGCAGCTCAAACTGAATAGGTTCGTGAGAGGCAGGAGAAGCTGGACAGGATGAATCAAAGACTTATTGTAGAAAGACATGCTGCACAGACCTTCAAAAATGTAGATGACGCAATGAGATTTTACAACCAGGTTTATGGTGCAAACTCTATTCGACTAGATTCCAAGCCTCGTCTAGAAGACTTCTATTCAACATTCCTTCAACAACTCAACCGAGAGTTGGCTTTAATTGCAATTGCTACGTTTGGAATTGCTACGATTGGAATAAGCTCTGCTCATTTTTTTTAGATTGAAGTTAAAAGGCCATGATATAATAACAATGGAGGATATACCAATGGATGATTTTGGTCGAGAAGTTGACGTGGCTGATTATGTGACCCGATTGATGACCCGCACTTGAATGGTAATGACGTAACCGATGATTTCCTTCCCGATGTACCCACTGCGGCTGAAACTAGCGTTGATGGGGTTGATCTGTCTATAACAGAATAACAACGTGAAGTTGGCATGATTCAGCTCGTAGACCAATTTTACGATTATATGAAAAATAATGGTACTCCAAAGTATGATCTATTTTAGTTGGATTCAGAGCATAATTTGTATCTTACAAACAAGGGTGGTAAAATCTGCCTCAACAACGTTCGGTCTGGTGGATGGATCTCTTTGTTATCAATCAAGAAACAAGAATATATACCTTGTAGTTCAATCACTCCCTTGATTGATTGTGGCAATCAGAGAAGTATTTGGTGATAGTGCTCGACAAAATGCTGCTACTGAAATAGAGAATACGGCGTATAACGTCTTTAAAACGGATTTCAGCACAGATCCTGATATAAGTATGCTGTTGGATGATATTGAAGGATTATTTGGGGAAACAGATGTTGCTGGTCAGACTGATTCTCCCCCGTTACCCCTATGGGACTCGACAAGCAGCTTAGAACTAAACGAGGTCATTATCAGTTCAAGAAAGCAAGCTTGCAGAAACCGACCAACAAAAAGCAACCAGCGATGAAGAGGAAAATACTGGGAGGGCCTACGGTTCCCGTGCCAACACCACAGCCGACGCCGCCAGAGAAGGATAGTGTTGTCAAAGCAGTGGGTCGGGTAATGAAACGTTTTGGCAAATGGCTAGGTGCAACTCGATCGGGCATCATTGACGATGCCCTTTCTTTGTTTTTCAATCTAATTTGTGAGATATTCACAAAGGTAGAGAGTCACTTGTGGGCACTTATGCTTACAGTGGGCGGTGCACTTATCGCATTGGTATCTAGGCAATCAAATTAAAGATATCATATGATCTTTAATATTACGAAGTATTACAGCACGCATATCGTCACCGGAAAACCCAGCAACCTACAATTCCCGCTTCAGGTAAGCGAACTAGGAATCAGTGATGTGTGCTTTATCAGCGGTTGGTATAACCTTGATAAGGATGGGGAGATGAGTGTTCTGGTATTTGATAGTAGAAAGACCAAGAAAACAAAGATTGAGGTAGGCCTGTATAATATCTCAATATGATTAAGAGAAGATTATATAAAGGGATAATCCGAAATCATAGTGGAGGGTACTGATTCGCATACCTGATCCGTATCACTGTTCCAGAATGTTAGATGGGGCTGGGCCTGTTTTAAGTGTAAATCTCTTAGAGCTATTGGGATTCGAACGTGCTGATGAAAATAGGGCAATAGATTTAGGTGAGTATAGGAGCGATCGTGTATCTCCTCTTATGATGGCTCTTTCCTTAAGCATTCACCTTCGGAAGTTGGATGTTACGGATAACCTTCTTGATGGCAACCTACAGATTGACTAAATTTATTGTGAATAGAACTGATATAGGTAGAATGAATCATATACGATATACTTATCCAAGAAAGCATCGACTTGCGAAGAATGTGCTGAATACCATCACTTTAAAGGTACGAAACAATGGTAAGCCTTTCAATAACCACAATCTCCCCATTGAAGTTACATTGCTGTTAAAATAATCATCATACGATACATTACAGTACATATCTAGTCACCGGAAAAAACAAAACAACAAAACAACAACATAGAAACCCCTCTTCATGTAAAAGAGGTACACCATCACAAATGTGTTCTGTACTAATGGTTGGTACAACCTGCAGGAGCGTGGAGTTTTAGACATCAGATGTGCTTCACATCGGGATGTTGAGTTTGTAGATGAACGAAGTAAAAGAGTAACCATTGAACCAGGCTTCTAAACTTTCAATACATTCAAGAAAAAAGTTGAAAGGGAGATAGAATGATGCATCCTCTTGTTGGAGATGTGTTGAACACTTACTACCTTAGAGGTGCGTGATTGCTATGGTCATACATAATAATGATTTATTTTTGGAAGTGACCTACTATTAAAATAGCCATGAAGGATGTTGACAGTATTTATCCAATTTTACCCTCAGCTCCTCCTGAGGAAGGGGCTGAGGGGCCAGCAATTTCCGTCTACAACATATTACACAACTAAAAAGTTACCTTGAAACTAAAATTTCTACTCGAAAAGGTCTAAGCTGCAAATATACACGAGTCTATCATGGTTTCAAGCAGTACATACTTATACTAACAACCATGGGACTTTGTGCAGCTGGAATAAGTGTGATAACTACGATTGTTGCTACACCAGTAGTGATTGATATGGAAGGTGCTGCTGGTGTATGTGGTGTTGGTAGTGTACTCTGTAATTCTTTAAGAAAACGGAGGATAAGAAAGTTGCAAAGCATCGTCAGATTGCAACAATTGCTTCCCCTAAGCTTGTAAGCATCGTAAACCTTGTCAGTAAAGCCTTCGAAGATGGAAGCGTTTCTGTTTCAGAATTTCAGACGGTCGTTGCAGAATTTTAGCGTTATAAAATCTTAAAAGAGGAGGTCCGAGCTGCTAGAATGAGTAATTTGGGTGGGGTTGTAAAAACAGCTTCTGGAAGAAAATTGGGCGGCAGGAGGCTCAGCAGGCTGATGCCAAAGCATTGGCTGGAGCCCCAAGTTAAGCTTTCAGGGAGATCCACCTCCATATTGAAGGTGTCGTGAAATATATGAAACAAGGCAGCATTTAAACACATCCCTGGGCATATGCCCGAGGCTCCTGTTTGGCAGAATGCTGAAACTGTGGGTGTTGGTAATCTAACAG
Organism: Chiridota heheva; assembly: GCA_020152595.1. Taxonomy (NCBI): domain Eukaryota; kingdom Metazoa; phylum Echinodermata; class Holothuroidea; order Apodida; family Chiridotidae; genus Chiridota; species Chiridota heheva. The sequence goes on from JAIGNY010004163.1 coordinate 1,118,155, forward strand.
AACACCGGATATACCCGGGTGAATCATATGAGTACTTGTTGACTAGGTTTAAAAACATCTTTAAAAACTACTGAATACACAACGTACATGATGGATGCCACTGTAAAAAGGTGGCGTGCCAACCCTATGATGTTTTGGCAAACACAGTTCAACTTTGCCCTGTGCATTGCCACGGATGGATGTGGTGTTTCTCCCGAGCAGATGACTAACACTGGACGGTTCGCATGGCTTATCGCTTACACGTGTACTACACTATCAGACTATACGGAGAATATTGAAAAGACTTGAAGTTCGTCTACCAGATGAAGATAACTTTGACTCTTACAATAACCCGTACAGTGATGGGGCGTTAAAACAGCTGTGAAGAGTTTGGGATTTCGCCAGAAGTTACCCAGTGGACCCTACCAGGGGTTCCAAACCAGGGACTAGGGACACACTGGAAGTGGTACTCAACCACTTATCACCCCATCCAGTATGTGGCCAACGACATGGCGAAGAAGGGTATAATTCGCTCAAACTTCTACTTTATCAGAAATTACTATGATAAGAAAATCATTTTATTTGGTGACCGGACAGCCATGCCGATCGTTGACTTTATCAGTTAACCATCGAACATTGAAACTGGTTACTTAAAAATATACAAACCAACTAGTGATGGCTTCACAGACCTTGGTATCAAGTATATCAACGACATCAATTGTGTTCTTGTATGGGCTATGTTAGGTGCTCAAGCACACCTCGCAGTCAAATTCTTGGTGGTGGTACTAGTCTGGATGCTCAGCAACAATTTATTCGTAATGTTGAGGGTGCGGTGGCTGCTTCAATAGATCTTCCATCTTCAATTCAACGCTACCAAGATACCCTGACCCATGACTTTAGTCTGGGTCAAGATTTGTACATGATTCCTAGCATTATACTTTTGCGTATAGGTACCTAAATTGGCTACAACAATAATATTATGGTTGCTAAAGACCTTGCTAATGGTAAGCACCATATTATATACTCTATCACAACCCCAGAACCTCCAGTTTTTGATTAGGAGGTAGAATACGGCAGCCTGCCAGGTCCCATGGTTGTTAATACAGGAACGGGTGTTGATACTAAATTAGAAGAAGCGGATGTTGATACTGCATTAGAAGGGGTGGATGTTAATACTAAATTAGAAGGGGTGGATGTTGATACTAAGTTAGAAAGAACTGATCCAATAGAAGCTAAAATGGAAAACAAAATAGCATTATCGTTGCTTTAATTCTGGGGTTTATATACAAAAAAACAATACAGATAAATGTAATATATATATATATATATATATATATATATATATATATATATATATATATATATATATATATATATATATATATATATATATATATATATATATATATATATATACATACATACATGCATACATACATACCCACACCCACCCTCATACACACAGACCCACATACATCATACATACACACACATACATACATACATGCATGCATACATACATACATACATACATACATATATATATATATATATATATATATATATATATATATATATATATATATATATATATATATATATATATATATATATATATATATATATACATATATATAGTGCTAGCGGGAATGAATGTGTCATTTACATTACCTTGGAATGCACTTGACAGCATTAGGTGGTAATGTTAAGTCGATTCCTGCATTCCCTATTGTGCTAGAAAATAATTCCTTTTAATCAATAAAACTCTGTAAAGCTGGTTTGCTGTGACAGGAGAGTGTTAACCACATAACTATTGACAGGGATGTTGTGGTTACCTAATCCTTACAAACCAGCTCCACATACAACCTCGCTTTCATATGCCGAAATTAAGCCTACCTGATTTAAGCCTAACGTTAGGCCTGATTAAAAATAACAATCTGACAATGGGTTATCGTTACTATCCGACTAAGCAACACCTGTTTTACAAGCTGTCAAACGGACCCAGATTTACACGTTCTTAAAAGCATTACTTGTAATTTTCACCACAAATAAATGCAAAGATTAGAGAGTTGGAATAAATTGTACAAAAATGAAAAAAATATTGCAAAATAAACGTTGCTAATATTTCAGCGTGGCTCACAAACATGACCGCCATTTTCCAAAGAGGGTTGCATACAAAAAAATCACAGTATAAATGGGATTAACACTGGGGTTGGAATTATTTATATACAGTACGCTAGCATCCACGTGGTCGCACACCTTTGAAACTTGTACGGCACATTATGTCATAAGAGTTGAAAACATATCAAAACCGTTGCAAGTTACAGCAATTTACTTGCTGGTATTCAATTTCAACATCGTTTTAAAGTGCGTTAAAACCATGGGCCATTTTTTTTTACAACGTTCAACAGCCTTCTTGATGATCTGTAAATTGAATTTAGGCCCCTACTTAATCTTTGTGACATTCCACACTTATTTGTGAGTTGGCAATCGCGATGCTTACGTTGTGGTTATTGCAGGAATAAAAGCAGTTCCACGAAAATTTTCGGCGAGTGATCGCATTTTCACGATTGAAAAAAATGGGTTGTTTATCGTTTACTGAATCAACAGGGCTCCAACACCGGGAAGGGGGAGGTGAGGGGGGGGGGAGACATGGCCCCAAATATTTTTCAAAGCAATGGTTTTCAAATAGGACTTATGTAAATTATTCAAAATAATTATAACATTATTCTAGCCTCCCCCCTCCTAAATAAAACCTATGTAGGGGTCCTTAGTTAAGCAAAAATGTGCATCCCTAGCAGTGGGAAGGGGGTGGCTCAGCTGACGGGGGAAAAAGCTCAGCTGATGGGGGAAAAGGCTCAGCTGACGGGAAAAGGCTCATCAGACGGGGAAAAGGCTCAGCAGACTCAGCAGCTGGATGAAAAGATTGCTATACGTTTCTCCATACAACGATAATTAAGGAGGAACATAACAGGTGCGGGTGAACCTGCCCCTCCCACCCTTTCCAATTTAATATGCACAAATGTATCTATGATTAGATACTAGTATTTTCGCTAATCTGCTAATGAGAAAAATATAGACAATAAATGATGAAAAACCAATTACTATATCTTATTTAACAAATATATTTCATGACTGATTGCACATTGGAAATATACATAAAATTGATTACACTGTTGTTGTTTTTATTTAAATGAAACTGCAAGTGCGTGTTTTACAGTTTTAAGTAATAAATAGTTCATGTTCTTTTATTTGTTATCTTTGTCAGTGACGTAAGAGCAGATCGCTCCCAATATTAAATCTGTATCGTTTCAAAATTAGTACCATCAGCAGGGGCGATATCATTTTGTATTTATTTGGTAAAATCACAGGGACCCTGTCTACTTCATTTCAGCCCCCTCCAGCCCCTGGAAAAAATCCTAGCTATGCTACTGATCAATGTTATGCATGCCGTTTTCAATGTTATGCACCTTTTTTTATAACATAAAATCTGTTCTTGAGTTCTCCTTTTTATATTTATGACAATTTTATATTTATTTGTCTAGATATTGATAAAAATAGAAGAAATGTTGAAGTTTTGAATTTACGTTAAAGCCTACATAAGTGAAGCATTTACTTATCTAATTTTGAAATCAAGAACATTGTATTTCTGATGATCATATCCAAACCAATTGAGTTGTATTTACAATTTCCTTTGACAGCTGACCCAATTTTGGCTCAACTTGCCTACTCCGCCCCAAACTGCCCTTGTCTCGCCCAAAACTGTCATATATGGGCCTATGCACTTTTCATAAATGCAAATAAATGTAAATTGCAGTATATAAATACACTGCCCTATCCCACTCCGAATTTTCCCGCCCTTAAAACAACCCCTCCCCATAATTCCCCTGCCCCGCCCAAAAAAGTTATATAAAGTTTTTTCAAGGAGTGCTAGTTGTTGCTAGCTGTTTTTCACAAGAATAAATCCCACAAGGGAGAGAGAGGGGTTTGGGAAGATGAAGGAAGAGGGGGAGAGATGACAACACGAACCCGGGCTGATTGCAGAAGTTAAAAGAGGGTGATGGTGAACCTAACCTTACCACATGGTAAGAAATTAAAATTTATTAATAATGATATCTGAATAAAGAAAATATGCTTGTAACAAAAGTTATAAGCCTTTTTGTATAAAATATAATGTGCGACTCAACGGGTGATGTTAACCGATCTGGGTCGATTATTGACATTTGAGGCCGAGTGACAGACAATTTGATGATACCATTTGATTAAAAGTTAAATTCTCAAGATATTCCCAATTGTCGAGAAATAGGTCAATCCTTATTCCTTACATTTTCTAGAGTATGGGCATACTACCAGCGTCAATTTCCATGGTAACCATTTACGTTTAGTTTAAGCATTACTGTGCCCTGAACATTTGTCAACCATCTGGAAATTATTATCGCCAAAGGCTTATTGCGCAATTCCCTGCAACTTTACGATATTTGCCACCAGCAAGAAAATAATATTATGCCGTCGTAATACAAAATTACGGCGTGGTTATATGGAGTCGAACGAATCCATTTCATCAAAAGTCAAGAGCAAAAGAAAGTTGGTAATTATCTTTTTTGCAAGAACATTTAAAATAAATTGTAAGGAAAGGGGTCGGTATACAGGGACATTTTCAGAACACCGAGGGATTTTTTTTACATTAACGCCCAACGATACATTGTGATAAGTTGCCCAAGGTTCTTGGTATGTATGTACGAGAAAAGTTTGCCTCAACAAAGAGTACATGTGACCATAAAAGGAAAATGGATGGGACCAAGGAATCTGAACATGCATGCGTGTTTACAGGCCCAGGGGGAAGATGGAAAATTTCACCCGACATGTCAAACGATAAATATACAAAGTGTTTTAACATGGAATTTGGATAGCTATGGACTTTGGTTTTGGGACCGAGTGTTAAGTTGCTTGTACATACATGTATATCGTAGGCCTACAGTTACGCTGCGACGGTGCAGGGAAATCGGAAGTCTACAGGTACGCCGATACTTCTTGTATTTTTTAAGCCCGACTTAAAAGCGATATTAATATGGAATACACATTAGAAGAAGTTAAATATATCAGGATTTGGAATGCATTCAGTAATTGAAATTGAATTAATAATTATTTCTTTGGGGATTTCCTAATTATTTACTTTCAGCAAATGCTTGATTGTAAATGTTGGATGGGCTGGTAGAGGTATAAGAAAAACACCGTAACGAATGTTTTTTCTTCTTTATTTTTCAAATGAAAAAAAAAAACTAGGTAATATTTGTCTCTTTTTCTTTGTTTATCATGGACTCATGAACCTGTGAAAAAAAGATATTGATTGCTTGTAGATATAAAAGATGGGAAGTTGCACACACCTAATACGGGCTAGGGGTCTATGACGCTGGTCTCTTAAACCTGTTGAGATTTCGAAACTTACAAAGGGCCTAAGTCTTTAATTCCTTTCAAACTTCCTTGTAATTCTTTTGTGTGCTTGAAGCCACGGCAAACCTCGAGGATTAAACGCAATCACAAAAGAATTGATCTCATTGTCCCCGCGAAACATTAAACGGATTTTTCTGGTTCGTAACCACGGATAAGCTGTACTTCAAAGTGGAGAACTTCAGCTGGTTTATTGATCGCGATTTCCCCGCATTCTTAACAATAGTTAATCCGATCGCGGTTGTACTCCATGGACGGCGTGAACCATGTGAAACGTGGGAATGCATGACACATTCGTTCTCGCTAGCACTTTTAATAAGGTGAAAACAGTAATAAAAGCCTTATAATAAGTGTGCCAGAACCCCATTCTGCTTAGTGGAAACAAAAATAAACTAGAGCTGTCTGAATGGCAGCATGCTAGACTATTCGAAGTTGCAGGGGGAGTGCGCTACTTGCAGAAAGCAAGCAGTTCTTTATCCCGTAGCTTTCAGTGAAAGAAATTTTGATAAGAAGCTGAGCTTTAAGAAAGTCCACTTACAGTATTGTTTTCATTTTTGGTTCCGATACTATCAGAATCAGAAAACTATGCAGTGGTGTTGGTGTGTGTGGGTGTGTAAACACAATATCTCATTTATTCACTTTTGAATAATGCTTTTTTTTTTATCAAATGATGGCATACATCAAATAGGCACTGCAATTACTGTAGCAAGGTATGAAATGTCAATTTAACTTGATGAAATCCACCTGAAAGTCATCTATCCCCTCCAACGCCATCCATACTTTCCTCCCTGATAACATTCTTCCCTCCCTCCCTGATGCCAACAATCCCTCCTTCCCCCGATCCCATCCACCTCTTTCCCCAATGCATCCTCCCCACCATCCCTGATGCCATCATCCTTCCCTGTTGATGACATCTATCCCACCCTCCCTAATGGTATCCATCCCTCTCCTCCCCGATGCCATTCATCCATTCCTTTCAGAAGCCATTCATCCCTCCCCTCCCCCAAGTTCTTTATCCATCCTCCCCATTACCAAAACTATAACCAACGCCGAGGCGGACGCAGACGCCAACGCCAAGGTGATTAGAATAGCTCCTACTATTCTTCGAATTTATTCTTTGAATAGTCGAGCTAAAAACGACATAAAAAGTGTGCCAGAACGTACTACTTATGATAACATCATTTTGAAGCCGACAAATCCAAGGCTTACAAAAAGTTTTGTTGGAAATTACCATTTCACATTTAACCGAAGAACCAAAATAGGTCATTGCCTAAGTCTTACCTCTTTTTTACCTTTACCTCTGGTTGCCCAATGGAAAGATAAGATCTAAAAATGAATTCCTAAAGTTATATACAGCAGGCTTAATAGTTTCAAATCTTGATAGGAAACATTTACGAAATGCGACTTTTCGGATCAGAGACCTCTTCGATCCGTGATATCTTCAATCCGGGATATCTTCAATCAAGTACCTTGTTGAATGGGGACCACTTCGATCAGAGGCCATTCTCGATCAGGGACCCACTTGGATCGAAAAGAACCCCTTTTTGATCGAAAAGAATTTTTTTTGGAGCAGGAGGAGCCTCTTTTGGACCGGGAGAAACCCCTTTTAGACCGGAAGGTACCCCTTTTGGACCAGGAGGGAACCCCGTTTGGACCAAGAGGAACCCCTTTTGGGATTGGGAGGAAACCCTTTTGGATCAGAAGAACCTCTTTTGGGCAAGGAGGAATGCCTTTTGGACCGGGAGGAACCCCTTTTGGGCTGGGAGGAAGCCCTTTTGGATCGGGAGGAACCCTTTTTGGACTAGACGGAAGCCTCTTGGACTGGGAGGAACCCTTTTCGATCGGGAGGAACCCCTTTTAGGCCAATACGAACCCTTTTGGAGCGAGAGGAACACCTTTGGATCAGGAGGAACCCCTTTCGGAGCAGAAGGAACCCTTTTGGGCCGGGAGAAGCCCTTTTGGATCAGGAGGAACCCCCTTTGGAGCGGGAAGATCCCCTTTTGAAGCAGGAGGAACCCCTTTTGGATCGGGAAGAACCTTTTTGACCGAGATGAACCCTTTTGGATCAGGGGGAACCCCTTTGGATCGGGAGGAACCCCTTTTGGATTGGGAGGATCCATTTTAGGCGGGGAGAAACCCTCTTTTGGATTAGGAGGAATCCCTTTTGGACCGGGAGGAACCCCTTTCGGATCAAAGGAACCCCTTGTGGATCAAAAGGAACCCCTTTTGGGCGGAGAGGAACCCCTTTGGATCAGGAGGAACCCTTTTGAACCGGGAGGAACCCCTTTTGGATCGGGAGGAACCCCTTTGGGATCAGGAGGAATCCCGTTTGGGCCAAGTGGAACCTATTTTGGAGCGGGAGGAACCCTTTTGGTCCGGAAGGAACCTCTCGGGAGGAACCCCTTTTGGACCAGGAGGAACTCCTTATAGGCCAAGAGGAACCTTATTTAGACCGAGAGGAACCCCTTTTGGATCGAATGGAACCCCATTTGGGCGGGGGAGGAACCCCTTTTGGATCGGAAAGGAATCCTTTTGCTTTGTTTGTTGAGGGCTTAACAGCACCACGACAGCAAGAGTAAAATTGTGCCTGAGAGTTGAATCATTCCCGAGGTAGAAAGGAAAGCAAAGAGGGGATGATTGAGACAAACACAAGAACTAAAAGCCAGAAAGCTGGGATCGAGAGGGGAGGTGCATGGGTGAAGAAACCAAGTAGAGAGACGCGGGTGGGAGAGGATGACTAAATATGTTTATAAAGGAAAGCATAATGAAGGAAGGAGATAATTTTTTCTGGATGGTTTTTCTGGAAGAGCTCGGCTATTGAGTTGTAGGGAGGGAGAGAAGCTGTGGGAAAGTTGTACAGGGGGGCAAGCAAGGAGAACGTGAAGGAACCCCTCCTCAATCGGAAGGATACTGGCTCCTCGATCGGGAAGATACAGGCTCCTCGATCGGCAGGAACCCCTCCTCAATCAGGGACCCTTCTCCTCAAATGGGGAAACAAGTTTTGTTTTTCAAACTATTAATACCAGTACAAGTACAAGATCCGAAGTGATTGGTCATCCGCACTGTGTGAGGATACCAAAGTCCAATAGACTAGTCACCATCTATGCTTTAATATACTTAGGAAAAGCATAATATATTTAGGATAAACAATTTATTGAACTCCATCAGCTTTCCAAATGTAGACGCCTTTAAGCCTATTGTCAACATATTCGCTATGGATCGGACTGATAATCTGATTTTAATCATGCAGCATGTCTTGGGTGCTTTCATCTTTTGATAGTGTCAAAAAATCACACACACACACAAAAATGGCTTAAAAATAATCAGTCTGGATCTGAGCTTGTTAAAAGCAACAAAACAAGCATTACAAACAGATATAGACTATCCGAAGAAACACGAATGATGATCAGCAATATCTAGTTTCGCAAAAGGGTTAATAAAAACATTACTGAGAGATTGGATGCCATGAAGGCAAAAGAATTGGAATAAGTTTATTCTCAATAACTCACACCAATTAAAATACCATCTAAATCCACTGTGACAAAAGCACTTGTACTTTTACTAGCATGTCTGTCAGTTGCAATAAAGTACAATAAGCAGTGAAGAAACTACATTCAAGATATGACAAATGTTAAAGATGTTGAGTTTGCATGAATATGACTCGCAGTCCACTGTGAAAGAGTAACTCAAACTGTGTGTGTGTTTTGATGTGTTATTTACTTTATTACACATGTGAACTTGTTTATAACAAAATTCTTTTTTTAATTTTCTAAATGTTCTTTTTGATGGAATTTGTTTGTACACCTCTACTGCATGGTTGTATTTAACCTCAAAATTTACATTTTGATAAACTACTCAAAGGCTTCTTGAGGCTGTCACTTTACAAAAATCTGATACAACTTTTAGTTTGAGGGTGGGTTGCGAAATTACATATACATAAGTTCGAGAATGGAGAATCAACCACCTCTGAATATGTGAAAATGCAGTCAAGACCTCAGAAAGGGGGTATTTGACTATTAGGTCCTTCAATCAATCCACCCATCAGTGCTTTGTGGTAGTAAGCTGTTGCATTTATGGTCCCTTGAGCAGTGTATTGGTTCACTGGTTCAAAACAGCTCCATTTCTCAACAGAAAATGTAAAACAATTAACATAATTAAAGCTGCTCTCAGATATAACCGTGTACATTTTGTTGTATGTGCCCGTGGCATAGCCAACATGATCACAATAGTCAGAGGGCCATATAGTTCCACCTGGGCCAAAGCTTATTCTTTGAAGTTGAAAAGTATGGTGAAAAACAGTAATTAGCTATGCAGATGGGAATTGGAATTTATGCTACAAAATATTGAGGCAAGAGGATTCAGAACCACTGGATTTAACAAAAGATCAAATATTGATCTTCCAATTTTCTCAGCCTGAGGATAGATAATTCGGAATGATGTTTAAAGAAATAGTCAGTTTTCACTTGTCATGACCAATTTTCAAGTGATGTAACTATTTTGTCACTATTTTCATATAGGTTGAACTGATACAAATTGTCCAATAATGCTAAAAAAAAATGCAACACCAATTTTTCTTGGCTTTTCTTCAAAATCTTTATTCCCACATATCTACTTGAATCTGCTACTGGCTACCCTTTACAATTTAAACCAAATGTACAATAATGGTATTGAAAAATTTACTCTTATAGAACTTCTTCAGGTGGCTTAAGAGAAAATGTAAGATATGAATTAAAAAAAAAAAAAAAAAAGACAAAGACTCATAAATCAGTTATAAATCATTTATATGTATTCAAAGATTATGCATAAAATTACATCATTTAATTTGTACAAATATTGAAAAAAAATTGAGGTATATCTAGTAAAAGAGACTCATCCATTCCTTCTCAATGACATTCATATAACATTGCAGGTCAAATCTTAACTTATATTTACAATCGTGGCCAAAAGTAGTTGGGACAAATCTCCACTCTCCTCGATCAATGAGTCACATTTTAACATGTTTTTTTTGCAAAGCATACAACATTGAAAGGGGGAGGTTGGGAAATGGGGGAAGGTTGGGAAAAGGGGGAAGGTTGGGAAAAGGGGGAAGGTCTAGAAAAGGGGGAAGGTCGAGAAAAAGAGGGAGGTTGGAAAATGGGGGGAGGTTGGGAAAAGGGGAAAGGTTGGGAAAAGGGGGGAGGTTGGGAAAAGGGGGGAGGTTAAGAAAAGGGGGGAGGTTGGAAAAAGGGGGAGGTGGGGGGAAAATGCCGTCTAAAATATTTAATCGGTTTTGTCCCAACACCTAATTTTGGCCATGATTGTCTGAGTGCATGTACAAATATGGGAGTATATTATAATGAGAATAACATTAGGATATGGAAAATAATAGTTAAGATTTAAAAGTCAACAGGAAACATGTAGCATGTTGTGCAAAATTGGGCAGGGGGCAGCGATGGGACTGCAAAACATGATTTTTAGAAACTATAGCCTGAACTTTGTATCCCAAAATTTTCAAAGGAATTATACAAAAAATATAGGAAAACTTAACATTTTATTTTCATGTATATTAAGAAACGTATTTTAGATAATTCATTTGAGTGGGGGGAGGGGGAGGGTTAACATTTTATTTTCATGTATATTAAAAAAAGTGTTTTAGATAATTTATCTGAGTGAAGAGGGGGAGGGTTCACATTTTATTATCATGTATATTAAGAAACGTGTGGGGAGGGGTGTGCGGGGTAGGCAAAAATGAAGGGTAGGACATGATGATGAGTCAATCAGCATGTAAATGAAATAATGTGCGGAAACACAGTTTTGTATTATGTCATTTTTTTGAGGGGGTAGGTGCAGCATAAATAATAACTGCCCAAGAGGAAGCATTCTGTATATCAACTTGAATATCAAATGACAGATAAACAGCTCGGGCGACGAATGTCCACCGTTTATGTTGCCTTTCCATTTAAAAAATAACTGCTGATTTCAAAATTATCTTGCATTAATTTTGATTATATGAATGATTTTTGGATCATTTTCTTACAATATTTGCATATTTCTTTAACTTTGCCGCTCATTCGGAGAAATTAGAATGATGTACCATCATAAAAGAATGCATTAAGTGAGAACTCAAATTCATTTGCATATAAAAACACACTAATTCACAAGGGGGTATGCTATGCAAAGTGAACACCCTTTGGCGGTTTGCGGCATGTGCCTATGCAAAAAGCACGCATCTCACGGTTAGCGGCAAATTATAAAGAGTAACCTATATAGATCAAAGTTTACAACATATATAGTACAAACTGTTGGTTTCTCCAGAAATATTATGAAGTTAATTTTGTCTTTGAGGGAGATGTAGATAGATAGTATTTGAAATTAGAAAATGTCATGATTTAGTGCAAATCGATTACCACAACTTTGTGGCAGTGCAGCAGACCATGTTGCCGTGCCATTACAATAATCAGATAATTACACCAATTATATCATGCAATCCACATTTATTATGATGCTATTGGTCACGTATTTCATCAATTCCCCGGGGAGTTCGCCAAAGGTGGGACATATACGCCAACATTTGTGGGCATTTTTATAATGGTGCTCACTGTCGTCAACATTCAAAATTGACGACAACGGCTGTACAACTTATTTGCTTCATTTTGTAATTCTTCTAAACTTAATACTCTCAATTTTTAAACGAAGGGCTCGCCGAAGAAGTATGTACAATTGTATTGCATTAGATATCCCCTCTGTACTGAATTTCATGTGATACACACCTCATTTTGAACAATGTCATGAACTTGCCTTCGATAACTGTGAATTCCCATTTCTTCATTATCACTTTGTTGGCTGTCATATGCTTTGTACAGGAGCTCAGGCAATTGTGGCCAAAAGTAGTTGGGACAAATTCCCACTCCCCTCAATCAATGTGGAACATCGCATTTTACCATGTTTTTTGCAAAGCGCACAACTTTGAAAGAAGGGAGGTTGGGGAAAATGCTGTTTTAAATTGTTGAATGGTTTTGTCCCAACACTTTTGGCCACAATTGTAGCTCTTCATTCCCACTGGAGCAAAAGGCTGCAACAATATTCCACGATCTCATCCTGTCTTGGGCTATGGCCTGTGCCTCAACTCATGAAAAACCCATTTCCTGTGATTCAGTCATCACTTGAACAAAATAACCCGTACTTCGGAACATACAAAAATACACAAGACCCAAACGCGATGCCAAGATTAATGTTTTGAACAAAATAAAATAAAACACTGTATGCTTTCATATATCAAAAAATATTGTTGCAAAGTTGTTCAGATGGTAGAAGATTTTTTTTTTTTTTAAACAGGAACAAAATTGCATACCTAGCACCTTTTCCACCAAAGTATGCTTTATTGTTTATTGTGCCACAGCAAGAAATAAAAGCATTTCTGTTTGTTTGTTAAATTTTCCTAAACATTGTCAGTTTCTCTGGCCTTTACACAAAGTGAATCAAAAAATGATTCAAAAAGTCATGGTTATGTTACTAATGGTCATTTATCACTGACCTACACATGTACTTTCTTGTCAAGTACATAATTAATTGAAAAAGTGAGGATTCACAAGTGCATCCACTTATCACAGATGCATTAGATTACAGTATCTTTGAAATTAATTTCTACAGAAGTGCATGACATGAGATGACTTCTCCCCCTATTTCAACTCTCCACTTTTCTTTAATGTGCACTTAAGTACACTTGTTCAGAATTGGGGGCATATATAGGCAATTTTGGGGCATATGTAGGTAATTTTAGGGCATATGTAGGTAATTTTGGGGCATATGTAGGTAATTTTGGATCAAAACTGTTATTTGATTGTTAAGTGGATCTCCAACTTGCTGCACAAATTGGGTGAAATTTTGCTGACCTCTTTTCTGCTTTTCAGATGTACTTTAAGGGCCCAGATTTATTGCAGTTCCAAGGTGATGTAATAAAGATTTTTGAAGAAATTGTTGGATTGTACGTCCCCTTCCCTCCTCCTTAGGTTTGTCACATGTTATTAAGAGAGGTTGTATCAAAAGATACAATGAATACATCATTTATTCATGTTTGAATGTTCTGAAATATCTTCAGAATACATCAAACTTGATCATAATACATACATTTATAGGGTATAAGTGAGGTTACCATACAGTATACTACACATATGCTACGGCCAGACGGGTGGTTTCTGTCAAACCTAAACTTTATACATAGTACAAGCCTGTCCTTACTGTCTTCAAAAGAACCAATAATAACCATGAATGTTGGCACTCTAATCTGTTATTGCAGCAAAACAAATACAGTTATGGGTTAATATGGAATTCTTATATGAACTAAGGACGGGGGAAAAACATGTAATTGGTGATATCACATGTATATATCAGTAGTTTGATTTTATTTTCATCGTTACGTAGATGATAAGTGATTCAAAATTGTACAATACATGGAATTTAAATCAGATTTTACACAAAATGTTGAAATGATTATGCAAGAAGAATAATATTTAATTATTATATCAGATACTGAACTGACTGTATACAGAAGTGCTCCCATCCTTGTCACAATTTGCGGATATTTTCATCCGGATTTTGGATTTTATTCAGGCTGATACTATATTGTTGTTATTTATATTTTTTATGCAAAATTTTGTTATTGTTGTTTTCATTAGTTTCCCCAATTGTTAAATTTTTGCTGTTGTTGCTTTGTGTGGTATACTAACTCTACCCTATTACACACATCTTGTTGTTGGTGTTGTAAGCTAGGCCTTGCTTGGTATTGTTTTGTTAGGCTTTCTTTTTGCGCCTATTGCTTCACTCTTTGTTGCTTTTGGTTTTCTGCTTCTGTTAATTATATTGCAAATTATATTGTATGTTCATGGAGAGCTTGATTTGCTGTGATAGCTGTGTTATGTGGGTTGATTTCCAAAAGTCCGATGTGACATGTAGTTTTGAGGAAGAACTGGTTGATAGTTTTATATTTGTTTGTTCAAACTGTATAAGGTTGGAGGCTATGGAGTTGAGATTTTCTGGTTGTAATTGTATCATTGAAAAGGTTGATGCCAGTGTGCAGACTGAGTTTGTGGCTTAGATGTGCGTAGTCAGACACTATGTGATGTTGATTATCTTTCGGTGAGGAGTTTGCTAGGGTTTCTGTTTAGGTAGATAGTCTTGGATCAGATTCTGTTGACAGGCCTGATGTAGGGTTGTCTTGTAGTTGATGGTTGTACAGGTACCATTGGCAGTGACGTTGTTCATTCATCTCACTGCCTGTGGGTTATGTTAGGGATAAGATATGGATAGGGAATTCACTTGGGCAATAGAGCAATTAAGGATCTGAGTCCTTTAAACTAGTCACGGGGTTGAGAGTTTAAACCCACCTGGTAGGCATGTTTCTTTTAATGGTAGAATTAAGGTTATGTTTTCAAATGTTTATAGCATTTTAAATAAGCATAATGAGCTGCTAGCTGAAGTTTCAATTGGAAGACTTGATATAATTGGTATTATTGAGTTTGATTTATAGTGAAATTAGTGATTCAGAGATCCAGGTTACTCAGTTTTCTGGCAAGACAGATTAGATACTCTCAGTGGTAGAGGAGGTGGTGTTTTATTATTTGTGAAAGACAGTTGTAATTGTATAGATAGGCCTGCTTAGTTTTCTTTTGGATTTTCAAATTGCCTATGGTGTGAGCTTATTGTTGATGGCGATGTTGGTAGTTTGGTGGTTGTTGGTGTTGTGTATAGATCACCAAATTCTAGTCCTGATAACAATCAGAAATTGCTTGACTGCTTCAGAAAAGTTGCTTCTAAGAAAGTTATTGTTTTGGGGACTTTAATTTTCCAGACATTGATTCAAATCTTTGTACTCCATGTAGTCCATATAGTAAAGACTTTCTTTCTGGTAGTTGTATCCGACTGAATTTCACCCAGCATGTGTTGTTTCCCACGCGTGGTAGTAATTGTCTTGATTTGATTTGTAGTATAATTTGTTATTCGATTTGACTTCTTTGCTCTGTGACCGAGATCCTTCTAAAGCAATGTTGGGATGTTTTCCGAGCTAGTTTTAAAGGGTGTAAATAGGTTTGTCCCATAAAAGAAAGTCTGCAGGCGAAATCGGCCAGTGTGGATGTCTCGGGAGGTTTTGCGGGCTCATCGGAAAAAGAAGACGTTGTGCCGTTGTTATAAACAGTGGGTATCCTGCGGAGCTTGTTAGGTATAAGGATCATGAAAAGTTCACAAAGGGTTTGATAAGAGATACTAAAGTGCTTTTAAAAAAATGTTTCTCCAAGGAGCTTAAGATTAATCCTCAGTCATTTCATGTTTATTTTCACTCAAAGCAAAAAACCAAGGAGGTGGTAGGTCTCCTTCAGGGTACTGATGGTGTTACTATCAATAGTGGTAAGGATATGGCTAAAGTTTTAAATGACTACTTTGTATCTGTTTTTACTAAGGAGTCCCTTGCTGATGGTGTTGTGAATTATCTTTGTGTGCACTCTCCAGTATTCATTAGGGATGTTGTTTTTTAGTTGATGTTGTGTCTAAGAAGTTGAAGAGTTTGAATTCAAATAAAGCACTGGTCCAGATGGTATACATCCTGTCGTCTTATTCGAGTGTTCTGATTTTCTTTCTGTTCCCCTGAGTATTATCTTTTCAAAGTGCTTTGATGTTGGCATTGTTCCTATAATCATTGAAAAATTGGTAAGTAAAAAAAAACAGTTTGCCCTGTAACTATAAGCCAGTGAGTCTAACTAGTGCTGTGTTCAAGGTCATGGAGTCCATTGTTAAGGATGTTGTACTAGATCATTTACTAGTCAATGGTTTGTTGAATTTGTCCCAGCATGGGTTCTTACCTAAAAGGTCTTGTGTTTCTAATTTATTGGAGTTTGTTGATGATGTTACTAAACTAGTTGATCCTGGTCATAATGTGGATGTTATTTATTTAGATTTTCCAAAAGCATTTGATAAGGTTCCATTAGGCAGGCTCATGATGAAAACAAGAGTGCTTGGTGTGGAAGAAAAGTGTGCAAGTTGGATAAATTCTTGGTTAGTTGACAGGTCACAAAGAGTTGTTGTTAATGGTGAAGTATCTTTATGGAAGAAAGTCACAAGTGTGTTCCTCAGAGTTCTTCTAGTATTATGTCTGCTTCTTTTCTTAATCTTCATTAATGATATTAATGTTTCCTTGGCTCCAGGATTTGTGAATTTGCTGATGACACTAAGCTGTATAGGATTGATGATGCTAGGGATTCTTCACTGTTGCAAACTGATCTGGATAAGTTAGTTTCTTGGTCCCAAACGTTGCAGATGTCATTCAATGTTGATAAATGCAAAGTTACTCATTTTGGTCAGAGCAATTTGAGTTTTGATTACTGCATGAATTGTTCAAATCTTGGTTGTGTTGATCAATTAAGAAAGGGATCTAGGTCTTGTCATTACTAGCAATCTGAAGTCTTCTAAGCAGTGTGCTTTAGCAGCTGCAAGGGCAAATAGGATGCTTGGTTTGATTAGGAGAAAAATTTTCTTTGTAGAGAGGTTTTTAATTTGTATAAGCAGTTAGTCAGGCCTCTGCTTGTGTATGCTATTCAGGCTTAGAGTTCCAGAATAATAAGTTCATTTTGGAGCAGGTTTAGAGAAGAGCCACTAAACGTATTCTCAAATCTCTCTTAATCTAGCTTGTAAATTTTTGATTTGACCATGCTTGAGATGAGAATAGACAGATATGGCAATATGATTCAGGTTTTTAAATTCCTATCTGGTAGTGATGCTTTGACTTCCTATTATTTCCTGCATGTTTCAGCTATTCCTCATGTGACACATGGTAACAGTTTAAAGTTGACCAGAGTTATCACAGATAGATATTCAGCATTTTAGATTTTTGCAAAGAATTGTTAATATGTGGAATGGTTTGCCTGAGTGGATAGTTAGCTCCAATTCTCTTCACAATTTCAAAGTCAACATTGATAAAATTTTACTAACTCTGGGCATCTTTGATTTTTTTTCTTTTTCATTTTTGTGGTGGTGGCTTTTTTTAATTTTTTCTATGGGATGACTAACCCTTCTTAGCCCATCATGCATCTTGTAATGTTATGTTATACACAAGAATGTTTGACTAAAACGTTTTCTTTTTTGTAGGATTACAATAATGTCATCAAATGCAATCTTTAAGACACTGAAGATTACATGGTACCATGGCAACCAGTATTACCATGGGTAACAGGGCTGGGGACAATATCTCAGATAGGTTTCAAGGTGTCCGGTGTCCACTCTCATCAGTGCTGTGTACGTTGTAAGCTGCAAGAGAAAAGAGAGAATATTGCTATAACTAGAATACTGCTCACATATAGAGAGTGTCATATTTTGCAATTTGGAAAAGATATGATAATTCACTTGCTTAATCACCTCAACAATGGACAATTCCTGTGGTTACACATGTTCATTCACATATTAAAAAAAGGGGAAAAAATGGTGAAAAACATTGCTGATATCTTATTATATATAAGACTTTAGAAAGTTGAAAGCTTTGAGAGATTGTGCAAAAATGGATGGTGCAGACTAGTGTGGCATCATACCACCACATTATCCAGCCTCTTACAAAGGCACTTTTACAACTCTGAGATGGCTCCCCTTGTGCTATCCCCCACCCCCACACACACACACCCCACTGGTAAAGACCTTTTTCCTAAGATCATATAAGATAGTATTTCTTTAAAGACGATTGCACAAAGATTCTCGTTTCATCTCAATTGCTTGTTACTGGCTGTGATTAACTGGAATAGGCAAATCCATACACAAGACTAAAAAGTGAGTAGGATAATTATGTCCAACAAATCCCCATGGGCCCTGCAGCCATTCCGCAGATCACTACAGTAAGTCATTTTGTTTGTTTATTTTCCATCGCCTATTTTGCACAATGCATTGGATAATTGCACGGTTAATAATGCACTATATCAAATTTACATTATTATTATTATTAAAGTGATCGAGTCCTGAATGTTTCTGTGTGTAGTACCTAAGATAATGTGGCAACTGATTATGAGAGGAAAATGCTTTTTCTATTTTCATCTCAATTCCTTCCCACAATTGCTTGCACCCCCTGCTGTGAATAAATGAATTTGCCAAATCCATGAAAAAAATACTTTAAAGTTTTTTCATGTGAGGATAATTATGTCTGAAATACCAATGGCCAAAAGGATAAGGCGGTGGGTTAAACTTCTGAAGGCTTGCTTTTGTGCCAAACGTAACGAGTTCAAATCTCACCAAGGCCGCATTTTTTTTTTTTTTTACTCATTTGAATTAAAACATAGAGATTTTAACTGAGATAATTTCAGTTAATAGCTCCATTATTAGGCTTATGATAAATCTATTCAGCTCAGTTTAACTCATCCATGTTATCTTACCACACATACATACCGTACAACAACGTGCATGTATACTTAGTCTTCGTACACACACTGTATAGTACTAGGCCTATGCGCTTCTTTATCAGTGTAACGTTGGTGACGTTTGAAGTACTGTACATGCCATGTACTTACTGACATAATTGCAATTTGTTATGAGATGATAGCTACTCTTCAAGTACTTAAGATAGCGTGGCAAACATTTTTCATCTCAATTCATTCATTCATTCACAATTGCTTGCACCCTGCTGTAAATAAATGAATTTGCCTAATCCATAAAAAAAATACTTCATAAAGTTGTCAGGTGAGGATAATTATGTCCAAATATCACAAACCAAACCACATTTATTCTAATAATAGCATGCACCCTCTAGTAAAAATTCAGTGTTTTTAAGGGAGAAAACCCAAATTTGTTATTCTCATTCAACATCTTCAGTTTGACAAGTGAAGGCAATCCAATTAAATTCTTGGAAAGACAAGAGGTTAAATTCCGATCTGCTGCAAAGACAGTGAAAGAAAAAGGTGAAAACAAAAAATTTGCTATCATTTTGTAGAAAACTTAAATCCACAAATATATAATTGTTTCTAACTTGAAGCAAGAAACAAATCAAACAAAATATTCTTGTCTGGTTGATTTTTATCCACTTTATCATTATGAATTGTTGGCCCTTAGACCCCTCCAACCCGACACCCCCGATTTTGTCAAAATCAGGGGTAATCCACACCATTCAACCAAAAGACTCTTTACACTTCATTGACTAGCATCCAGCTATTGTTACACCATACACAACACAGGGGTAATCTATGCCTTTTTATCTGATAATATCTTCATAGTCTATTCACAGTCCACTTGTTAGCAACCAGCTACTGTAACACTGTACACAATAGGTCGTTCATCTTGCACTCAACCTACATAAATGCTGTTCAGTGATACGAATCAGATTAGTCCTTGGCAGAGCCTAAATAAAAAATATACATTATATGCTTGGGAGGACTTTGTGCAAAATCCATGAATAATTGATGGACCATTCTTTATAAGGATGGTTATTTCATCATGTAAAAACTGCACCAAAAAAACAAAACAAAACAAAAATAAACTTGCTTACAACGGATCTGACAAATTGTTTCTTTAATTTCTGTAAATAAGCAACAAAGATCATCCAACTCACACTTAGCAACTGTTTCATATTTTAACAATCCTCTTCTGAAATATTGAGACTAATGACATCATACCCTTGAAATTGCTCTAGCCATGCATTTTTAGAGAGGTAATCAAAATTGACACGTAACTGGTAAATTTGATATTCAATACTGAAATCACTTTGGCTGAAGTATTTGTGAAAATATTTCAACCAATGAAAAGAAACCTTGTATTGTATATTTATATCCATTTTAACATCATAACTGATATCCCTATTCCACACAAAAAATGTTAAAACTGTTTTGGAATACATTCACAGGCATGTGGTTCCTGCGGCAGAGTGCTAGGAAAGTTGTCCCTCTCCCCCACCCCTACACACACACACACACTTTTTGTCAGAATATAGAAATATGTAGTTTATAGGGGGAAAATACTGCCCCTAATTTATGTAGGAAGGAAGGGTAAAGATGTGGACAGTCATCCCTCACTTGTGAAGGAGAATTATAACATTATATGCATTATGAACAGCTGTTAGCTATAATAATGCTTGAAGGATAAGTACATTGTTCATAATTGTTTCTTATATGAAAAAGAACAAAAACATAAAGAAAATTATTAGGAAATCTAATTTTATTCAAGGAAACATTCACATTCAAAGTTCAATACAATATGTGTAGAAAATGTCAAAAATCAGACTTTTTTTAACATCACATCCTGAAATTCTTTAAAAGACAGTTTTTCCATTTCATTGGATATTTATGAAGCAATTTTTTTTCTTAGGAGAAATGGTCCGTCAATCATTAACAGTTAATGCACATTGCTACCTCAGGCATTATCATACACAGCTATCACCAGTTTGAAAATAAACTTCTTCCACTAAGACACTTAACACGGATAAGTGATTTCAATCATAAATGTGCCTTGATTATTCAGCTCTGGCTTTGTGTAATCTTATACACAAAAATAGCCTTGGGCTACTTGGCTGTGGTGTGCAAGAAGGGAATGGCAGATAAAAATAATTGTTTTGATTGCAAACACAATACGCCGAACAGGAAGTCGGCTTGGTAATTGTCATACCTGTGTTTTCAGAAGAAAAAAACTGTCGGGTACGGGTAGGCTTAAAGATAAACTTTTCGGCATGCATTGCTAATGTCAATATCTTTAAACGTCAATATCTTTAGGCGTCGTCGATGTCTTTAGGCTTCGTCGATGTCTTTAGGTGCCGTCGATGTCTTCAGGCATCGCCGATGTCTTCAGGCATCGTCGATGTCTTTAGGTGCCGTCGATGTCTTTAGGTGCCGTCGATGTCTTCAGGCGTCGTCGATGTCTTCAGGCGTCGTCGATGTCTTCAGGCGTCGTCGATGTCTTCAGGCGTCGTCGATGTCTTCAGGCGTCGCCGATGTCTTTAGGCGTCGCCGATGTCTTTAGGCGTCGTCGATGTCTTCAGGCGTCGTCGATGTCTTCAGGCGTCGTCGATGTCTTCAGGCGTCGTCGATGTCTTCAGGCGTCGTCGATGTCTTTAGGCGTCGTCGATGTCTTTAGGCGTCGTCGATGTCTTTAGGCGTCGTCGATGTCTTTAGGCGTCGTCGATGTCTTTAGACGTTGATACCTTTAACGTCTATATCTTTAAACATCCATATTTTCAGATGTCAATATCTCTGAATATCAATATTTTATAATGGACAATATATTTAAACATCAATATCTTTAATCTTGTAAATGAGAATGACATATTAAAACTTTTTTACGTTAAAAAAGCTTTAAATATCAATATCTTATAATCAGAATGAAATGTTAGAATTTGTTATTGTTACCTATAAGGTATGCTTGATCAATTAAATTAGAAATCAGGAAAGTCTTCAAGTTAAAATTCTGTACAAGGATAATATTTGTTTATCCTAATATCTTCACAATAGTCTCTCTGCATATCAGAGCGTGATTGTTCAATTTTGCAAAATGCAGATTTGAAAATTCTGATTTGCAAGTACTTTGTAAAACACTTAATGCTTAAAGTGATTCTTCATCTCTATGAGAGATCTATTAACTTTAATTTTGAAGAAATCTCAGCAACCACCGTCCAACTTAAAACAGGGCTCATCTTCCAAGAAAAAATCAAGACCTCTGGTTTGTTGCTAAGAAATGTTGCAATAAATCTTGTTTCACCTCTTAAAATCTCCTGACTGGAACAAATTCCAACTCTCATTCAGTTATTTTTTGTCTAATCTCATTTAAGGTGGTCATGTGATTACTAAAACAATCCTTCAATAAATGTTTTAGTTACAAGTCTTAAGTACAATAGTGACTCCTAAGTTCATTTACAAACTTACTGTGTGGTTTTGAGAAGCTTGGATTTCATTTAATATCCCTCTCTCACCATACTACATTAAGCATACATGATATAATTGTCATAACTGTAAGCAGGAATACCCATAGAGGGTGAGATGAGGATCTGGGAGTCCAGTCCAAATCTTTACATCTGTTATAGGAACAAACAAAATGCATGAACACTCAAAAACTGCCCATTCAAGTAAATAGTCACACGGTGAAATGAAGTTTCCTATACCAACTTCAAAACTTGACATTTGAATTTTTCAACATCAATATCTATCAAATATAATACAGCCTATTACAGGCCTATCAATTCTTGCAACAAGGTATTCAAGCGATGAATCTTCAAGCACATTCACAGTCACTAAAATTTCTATCAACAATAAATCTTTCATCTCTATAAAGAATTTTAAAAATATGACATCTGTACATTTAAAATAATACGTTTCTTATCTGCTCCTGCAGTTTCTTAATGCCAATCCACCACTTAGCAGTCTCTTATCAGCTGTTTTATAACCAATCTCAATAACTGGCCACTTAATAAGTGCCGCAGAGATTAAAAGAGAATTTCTGACACAAGGGACTTTGACAGGATACTACAGCTGGATTGAATTTCTGATGTTTTGCAATACTGAAGGAGAAATTGCTGTATCTTGCAACTTCACATAAGTATTAAGGGTCATAAGATTTTATGATGGTTAATCCACTTTTGCATATTGGTGAAGGTCATTTGCATATTGGTGAAGGTCATTTGCTTATTGGTGAAGGTTATTGGCATATTGGTGAAGGTCATTTGCATATTGTATGCAAATTTTTGGATGTATTACAAGGCGACCTTGATGTTTCTTTTGTAAATCCTAATTACATGTCAATCATAATTTGTGTAAGTGGTGCAGCAAATTCTAACCAAAAGTTTTAGAGTATTTGCTATGCCCCTAATATAATTCTAGTACGAAATTCAATCATTTTTAGTGCTTATGATTTAGGAAGAAAAAAAATGAAAGTATTTGGGCTGTCCATGCACCCAGTCATACATCACAAATTTTGCAGAAATGAAAAAGTGATCAAAATTTGATCAGCCTTTAGTCAATAAATAAAAGAGTTATTTTAACAAATCAACCAGAACCAAAAGGTTTTGTGGTTCCGATGCTTTTTTTTTATAAGCTGATTGATTTGCAAAATTTGTATTAACTTTCATGTCAAGACTGAGCTTCTAAACTTATCCTCCAAACCATGTCTACTCACGTCACCCCGCCCCTTAGAACTTTGCACTGGCTACCAATTAAAGCACGAATGCATTTCAAGGTCATTACTTTAGTTTACAATTCCATTAATGGCTTATCACCAAATTACCACTCTAAACTTAATTTCCATAAAGGATTACAAAGGTACCACCCGTCAATCCAAGTTTATTACCTAGCTGCCTTGCTTCTAAAACCAAAGGTCTTGTCTCCCAGGGATCTGCTAGGGCCATTCCGCAGTCTGTGAATTATGTGACAGACTGCTGAATGGCCATAGCAGACTCCTGGGGTCTAACAGGGATCTACTAGGGTCATCCCGCAGTCTGTGAATTACATGACGGACTGCGGTATGGCCCATAATTCCATTAAATGATTTTGTTTTTGTATGCATTGTTGTAAAGGTCTATGGACAGATGTACAAAACGGAGCATTAATGTCTCATTCGGTTTAGAAGTATTTTAATTTTGAAAATAATGTGTTGTTTCCTAGTTATGGTAAATCAAAATTTGAAATTTTCTGAATAGGTTAAAAAAATGTGAGGTATGCAAAATACTTGTGTTTTTGTTTATATTTCTTCCCTTTATTTCAAGCTAAATTGAATGGCTTCTCCAGCTGAAAGTTACTTGGGGTATGGTAAACATCATTGAATCCTCGATCTTCATTAGAATTATCTTCCCAGCTTTTTCAAAGAGAAATATGCAGCAGAGGGTGGTTAAAAAACAATGGATTTACATTTAGAGCCTATATGTACCGCTCATACATCACATGCCTAACACAACAATTTGCATATTTGCCTGGGCCCATATATGCACAAAAACCATCAGAAAACTGTAAAATGGCCAATTTTTAACCGATTGTAAAGAGCTACATATATGTTCCCAGTGGCCTTTCGGGTTTAAATAATACAAGTTATATCTTCTGTGGTAAAATTATTTAAATTTAGTTATCAATGTCATCATGTCAAAATTGTGCCCCAACTTCTACAATATTGCTACTCACATCGCCCTCACTCGATATTTCTTAAATAGTGCATACGCTGTATCACGCTTAAGCCATTCCCCAAATCAATTCTGTACATACAGTGTATGTATAATTTTACACTGTATGTATGGAGCATGGGGGCAGTGATGCATACGTCTTTTGGTGGCCTTCAAGATATTTGACTTCCCAACATGTTGAAAATCCAAACATCACTGATGTTAGGGCGGAATATTTCATGTACAAGCCCAACTGGGAGCTTGCAAGCTCATGACAGGCCTAACTGGGAGCTTGCAAGCTCATGGAAATCATAAAGATAGGACATCTTCAATTGCATTTAAACAAAAATTAAAAGCTTGTTTGTTAATAGTATAGCAGCCCTCTACAAAAAAATAAGAAAATATAAATATGAATTTTATAGGTGTGGTTGCAGAAAAAACAGACAGGAGCTTTTAGGGTCAGGTTTTAAAGCCACATGGAATTTTTAGGTCTCTGTTTTTTTAATATAAACAAATTTATCAACATGTTTTGTGAGTGTGATAAGGGCCGATGGCCCAAATAAATGATTCCAGGTGTATTAATTAGCAGCACAATTTTTTCGGTAGTTCTTATCTGTATCATACATCTAAAAGTTATCATTTGTAAAAATAAAGTCATAGATACGGCCGCTGTGCTTATTGTCATGTCAAATATCTTATAGACATGGAACTGATTGGTCAATCAGCGACATTCGCGGGTTCCCACGCTATGACTAATAAATTCTAACATTAAATAACAATAATAAATTCAAGACTAAATCGACACGAAATGGTAGTACATTGGATGAGCATGAGGTTCTTGGTTCTATTCAGGGATGTTATTTATTTTCAAAAGGTGGCAATTCATAAACAAGCCATGTTTTTGAAGAGTTATTTTTTGGATAAATTTCCCACTGCCAGGCTAAAATCTCTCCATGTCCAATTCATTCCCTGGCCCTACTCAACTGTCAAGACTCGAATAGAAAGGTGGGGAGATTTTTTTTTTGCTTATTTGCCCAGGGGCTATAGTGGCGATATAACTTTTAAACTAGGGAAGGAAGAGGTTATTTTTGAGATAAGGGAATTTGGAGCATAATAAAAAACTAGTTCAGAAGACCAGAAAAAGGACATTTTATTTGCAGTTATATCTATAGGAGAAACTAATTTGTTTTAAAGAAAGTTCTGGACAGTAAAAACAGACATACATATTACATTCATGGCCTATTTGATAATGTTCAGTATATATGTTATTACTCAAATATAAGGGGTTTTTTTTGGGGGGGGGGGGGTGTGGTGTGGTGGGAGGGCAGTATCATTGGTATTTGAGGGGGATATCAGAGAGAATGGGATTTAAGATTATCATTAAAATTTGAGGGGGCTGTCTATCCTCATGCCAAACCTGGTGCTTTCCTTAGGATGGAATGGTAGAGGTGGGTAAAAGATTAATATATCAGAGCATATTTAATAAGGTTTATCAATCACTTGATTGAAGTATTTAGGTGGCATTTCTATATTTGATAAATTTGTTTTTTCCAACAGACCTTGTAGAATTGTTTTTAGAGTAACAGAAGAAACCCACCAGTTGGCAGTTGCCCCCTGATCCCTTTCTTTTTATGGCAGACTCAAATAAATGCACTTACTCTTGAAGGCCAACAGAACTCTCAGGACAAACATAACTGGCTTGACAAGATATAATCTCCAGCAAACCTAATTACTGTGGATAACAATGCAATTGACCATCAAGGTGTGAAGGTGAGAACCATTTTTTGTCATCAATAAAATGGAAAAATAAGTGGTGCAAGAAAACTTGACTAAATTGGATAAAATATTGCTTATTTTATAGTTTTATTTGGCAAGCTTTTTTTTTGGAAATTAAACAATAAGTTCAGTGCTTGGTTCAGTGCATAAGTTCATACATGCAAAGAACTTTGAAAGGGACAGATGCTAAAGTTGTAAACAACAACATGGCAAAGAGTGAAGTTACTTGTAATTTGCCCATTTTTGGTTCGCATTAGTAGCATTACGCGAACCTATGTAATGGCGATTACGCCCGTCCGGCCGGGGTGGGATGCCATGTGGAACAGGGTAGAATGCCATGGGGGACATGGTGGGATGCCACGAGTAACACAGAATGTGACATAGGTTGGGATGCCATGTGTGACATAAGGTAAGATGCCATGTGTGACATGAGGTAAGATGCCATGTGTGACATAAGGTAGGATGCCATGTGTGACATAGGGTAGGAGGCTATGTTGGACATATGGTTGGATCAATGTGGGACATACATGTAGGATGGGATCCATGTGGGTCATAGTGTCAGATGCCATGTGGGACATATGGTGGAATGCCATGTGGGACATATGGTGAAATACCATGTGGGACATATGGTGGAATGCCATGTGAGACACTGTATGGTGGTTTGCCATGTGGAAGATATGGTGGAATGCCATGTGGGACAAGGCATGGGATGTCATGTGGGACATGAGGTGGGATGTCATTTGGTACATGGGATGTGGGACATAGGGTGGAATGCCATGTGGGTCATAGCGTCGGATGCCCCTTGGGACATATGATGGAATGCCATGTGGGACATGGATGTCATGTGGGACATGGGGTGGGATGCCATGTGGAAGATATGGTGCAATTCCATGTGGGACATGGGATGGGATGCCAGGTGGAATGCCATGTGGGATGCCATGTGGGTTGCCATGTGGGACATGGGGTGAGATGCCATGTGGTACATGGGATGCCATGTGGGACTTAGTGTGAGATGCCATTTTTATAATTGGCCAGGTTATATAATATGGGTGTCAACTTGCATGGGCATGCGAACCATGACGGTATTTACCGTTCTAGTTTAATATATTTTTTACCTGCAGAAAAAGTGTAACAAAATATTATAGGCCTATATTGGAGATAGGCCTAACTTCATATTCAAAAGTGTAACAAAATATTTTAGGCCTATATTGGAGATAGGCCTAACTTCATACTTTTAATGATGTTTATCAACACTGATCTATCCATTGTATTTAGTAGCTTATTTCCTTTATTTAATAATCACTTTAATTAAAATTAGGGGGGGGGGCAAAAAATTGTTTTATCAAAAAGAATATTCATTATGATTCATATGTGTCAATGTGCAAAGCTTAGCAATTTATCTCTTTTAGGCTCTCCCACTTCATGTAATTTCAATTTGTTCAGTTGGCAAGTGGTAAAGTGTCACTTTTGTTCCCATTTGCTGGTCATGTATTGCTTATCTTTGAGCAAACCTGCACAGCACTTTTTCACACCTAGTTTAATCCACCTGGCTGAAGGGGAAAAAACACTGAAGAAATTAGAGAGGTCCTTGGATTGATGACAGTTTGTGCCAGAGGAGTCATGGGTTCTCAGATGCAGGATTAATCATCTAAAAGCATTTGCTACATGGCCTTTATTTGGCAGCAGGGGTGGCAGCAGAGGTGTCACCAGGATTTCTCTAAAAAGATAAATTGCCTCTTTGACAAGATAAATCTCACTGGTTTCACCACACATTTGTTTTTCGGTAAATTTTCCAGACAATAAAGTAATCTAGATGTAGAGGTGCTGGACCGGAGGTCTTAGGGACGATGCTCCCTCCACGTACCCCACTGGTGCTACCCCTGCCTAGCAAAGTCATGAACATGATTTCACTTTTGTAGGAACATAATTAATCAGTTTATTATACATTTGTTTCATTCTTTCAGAATTTGTGCCGAGAGAAAGGAAACAGCAGGGGCAACAACCTATGAAAGTGAAGGACTGCTTCCCATCAGGATGCTATTATAGCACTTGACAGATGCTGCGCGAGGAGCAGAATACTTGATTTATGACCTTATTGTTTTCATTTCTATCTTGCTTTATATATAAGCCTATACATACCTTAGAATATTTTAAATATTTGAAATTTATATGAAATGTGCTTGTTATGTTTAGAAAATTGTGATATTTGGTATTCACTTTTACCCTTAAACACATCTTTCATACCGTCACCTTGTTCTTAACAGAACATTGTTATAGATTAGATAAAAGTATGTATCTTAAAGCATTATACCAGCTTTCTTTGTCTTTGTTAGGTACAGTTCATTGCCAGGTGAATTTGATTGACCTAAAAAGTACAAGCAAAGGTTGCTGTTAACTGCTTTGTCACAAGAAACTAGCTTGTCAAGTTAAAAAATGAGAAACGAGCTCGCTGCGAGCTCATCAGAGAGACGAGCTTAAGACAAGCTCATCTCTTCAGAGAGAAAAGCTGCGGAAACTGGAAGCTGCAAAAAGTGGAGCTCGTTTTCTTAATCTTTTGACGAGCTCGTCAATATAAGACGAGCTCGTAAAGCTTCCTATTGCAAGCTCGTGATGAGCTCTCCATTTTGACAAGCTCTCTATTTTGACAAGCTCTCCATTTTGACGAGCTCGCCATTTTGACGAGCTCTCCATTTTGCGAGCTCGTCATTTTCACGTGCTCGCCATTTTGACGAGCTCACCATTTTGACAAGCTCGCCAATTTGACGAACTCGCCATTTTGACGAGTTCTTCCAGGATTTTTGAGGACCTCGTAAAGGTTCCAATTGCAAACTTGCTGCGAGCTCGTTTTTAACAATTTGGCGAGCTCTTTGAAGAGGCTTAATATGAGCTCATGGCGAGCTCACCATTTCTGTAAGGGAGTATAAGTATAAGTAGCATTATTGTTACTGTGCCTTAATCAAGGATTTAAAACTTAAATAGAATACCTGTAATATATCAAGCTATGTAACATTGTCTATTGATATTTAGTGGGTTCTAAGATTTTTGCCAATTCAAGCAAAAATATAGGAGAATATAAAAGAATGTAGGAATTATAGCCCAAATTTATGACACATATAGAAGAGATTTATGAGCCCACATCACAGCTTTGATTCAGTCTCTTCATATATTGATCAATTTGTGGTAATGAGGTCCATGTATAGAAGGGTCAAAAAATATAACCCGGCATAATTGTACGGAATTGAAAAGAGAACAAATTATGCCCGAGACTGACTAATTCGGACAAAATTGATGGGTAAGGGGCAAAATACGTGATGCATAATTTGTCAGCTTTCATAACAAAATGTACTGCAAAAAAAAAAGAAGCCCAATTATACAAAAACTGTAATTATATAAAACACTCCTGCATATGCAGAGGGTAATTCCGAGGAAATTCTTTGCCTGACATATGAACCATAAAAAAAACACTAGTTTTGAAAATGCCCGTACCTGGAAAAATGAAACATAGATGAAATATCTTCCAAATTCCCTTGAAAACTATTTTTTGCTCTAAAATCGTGCAAATAGAAAACATAAAAAATGTCTCACGCTTTCCCTTTATTTTCCCGAAATAAAATACTCTTTTGTGCCTCCTTTTCGCTGCGAATCCTTAAAGACTTAAGTAGTTATACTAAAATTCAATGGCCTGTCTCTTAGACCAAGACAGCCATCCACTTCCATATTCCTTCTGGCAGTTGACTTCAAATTTAAGAATAATGGTCTATTAATTTCCGATTGCTTTGTAACATAATGAATGCTGCCATGTAGTAATGTAATTGCCAAAGGGATGATTGTACTCAAATGATAGGAGGAAAAGTGTTGTTTATTGCCCTAGTCAAAATTTTGAGTACTTTTTCTTCTCCTAAGTAATTTCCTTAATATGAAATATAAAAAAAATTGTAATGACATTCACAATGATGCTTATATTTGATATTAAAAGAAAGACATTTGTCACTTTTTATTATCATAAGTTCAAAAGAGAACTAAAAATTTAGTCTTGATACATTCAGGGTAAAATGTGTATGCCAAATAAAGACTTCAAATTACTCTTAAATGTTTTTTCCCCTATTATTAAAAGGTGACTTTTCATATTCTGTATATGTTAGGCATTCTTACCGTCAGTCAGGGGTTCTCCATATACTCCACATGCTTAAGGACATAAATTAATATTCATAAGAAAAAATAAGTTTCTGTATTTGCAATCACCCTCCCATTCTTTTCAGTGATATACAGTATATCATAAATATAATTCCTGCATGGTGATGCCATGTGAATTGTACATATATAAACCTAGCCTTGTACCACAAAGCAATAATTGTGCCAACAAACCAAATTTTAATAATGTCTTGACATCCCCAGGAGCTATTTGTGTAGCATATATTTTTAAATATAAATCCAATTAAAGATGTTGTGTCACAAAATTATTTGCTCATTCATTTAAGTTGGCATTATTAAATTGACGCGGCTAGAAATTAATATAGACACCGATGTGATCAGCATAAGGTCAGGTAGTGAAGGTCTTATCTATTGTTATGATGCTGGTGAGATCTTATCTCTTGCTAAATAAATGCAAACTTTTTGTGTCAAATCTTGCAAAGGAATTGAGACTAAATGGAATTTTTTGATGGATATCTTGAAAAAAATTACTCACAAAAAAGTCCCTGAAAATCTTTTGGGAAATGTAAATTGTGATAGAAAAAAGTATCTTGAACAATTTAAGGTGATAATTTACAACCTGTATGACAGAATGATAACCGTTTTGATGATCTGATAGGGCCTACTTGCCAATACTTTCAGTTGACCTCACAACTGTAATTCAGAGCATCAATGATGCAGATGCTAGACCCTTCAAATTCTTGAGTAAAGGTTTTGAGTGTCCAGTCGTGTATTTTGCCATGACATGTAGCAATTCCCAATCTTTTGAAATAATGTGCATGGTTTTTATTGGGAAGATCTTTATTGTTTATAGTTGAGAGCTTTTTAATGCAATTCTTTATAGGCTGTCCTAAATTTCAGTCACTGAAAATCCTCAAACTGACCAGTTTCTCCTGCTACACTTTGACTGAGCAAGGATGGATATGGTGGATCATTAGTTCAGAACTTCTTTTTCATACTCAACTGCTCCCATTCAAATAATGTTGGTGGAGATTTGCAAAACATTATGTTATCAATAGGTTTGATGGTTATGTCACAAAATTTATATAAAGTTTTCATTGTTTCTTACAGCAAGGTCTTAAAATTTAAAATGATATAAATTGGTCAATTTTTCACTGATTTTGATGACAAATGTTGACTATTTTCATGTTTTGTAGCATATTTTCTTATATGCAAGCAAGTCAAATTAAGCTCAATCTACCTGTCCATATAAATATTTCATTTTCCATGAAGTTTCATACAAAGTTGCACTTGCAATTGGAACAAGAATAAGCATAATTACTGGAAGAAGAAAAGAATCTACTGAGATAAGGAATTTAAGGAATTCCCAAATAGTATCAGTTTCAAATAAGCATTGGACCATATATCATAGTGGTCTACTAGTTAATTACCTAATGTCTATTCATGCACAATGGGCAGATTGATCATGAAAGCTGATTAATTACCTGATGTCTATTCATGCATGATGGACAGTTTGATCAAGAAAGAAAATGCCTGAGGGGAGCTTGTGCTTACCAAGGGACACATGACACCATAGAATATCTCAAAAAATCTCTAAAAGTATGAAAAATTGCACCTTTTTTTTAGCAATAACTACAAAATTACAAGTTACACCGAACAAAATACAAGGATTAAAATTGAAGATAACATTTTCTATGAGCAAAAATTTCAAGACCAGAGGTGTCAAAACAAAAAAAGTTTTAACATTTTCAAGTCCAAAAAGTGAAATCTTGTACGATTGTATAAACTCAACGCAACTCTCTTGTGTTGGTTGAGCTAAACACAAATCCATTCAAATGTCAAACTTGATATATGGTTATCTTTTGCTTCTAACTTAATGAACATACTAATTACATTATCAGAGTATGTATACTTGAATGAGAATTTAAGAGAAAAAAAAAGTGAGGATACTATTCAATACCTTAAATCAGTATTCCATTAAGGAGACATTTAAGTTTTTGTAAGTCTTGCCTTAGTGAAGAAGCTTTTGAAATTCAGACTAAATATGACATCACATCCTAACATTATTTAAAAGTATTCATGTACTTTATTGTATTTCTGCTGAGCTTTTGAGACTTCAAAACCATTGAATATGTCAGGAAAGTAGAAAAACAGATTTCAGTAAAAGTATATAACCTGAAAAATAAAAAATAAAAATCAATTAAAAAAAAATGTCATAATTAATGTTCATTTAAATACATTTAACATAAAGTGTTGCTGATGGCCAATCTTCTACAGTAGACTTTCTACATCATTCACTTCTACAAAAATCAGACAGGGCTTTTAAGATATCTCCTTCACTGAATAAAGTAGCAGTTTCCTTCGTATTAGATCTTGCTTGGCCACTGAACTAACCCTTTAATAATCACCACACAATTACCAACAATCATGTAATTTCCAAAAGAGACAATCCTTACCCCTGTCGAAGATGATGCATCATCTTGAAAATTCAAGATTAATAATAATGATTTTAACATTGATACAGGTCAAAAACTTGTTTTCTGATATTAATCCATGTTCTCCTCCTAATCCTTACACAAATTCCAGATCTAGATATATCTAGGAAAATGAGATAATAAAGTTTATATGGCAAGATCAGGCCAGATATTTGATTATACTTTGATTATATACTTCAAATTTGTCACAATTAGTTGCATAACACAACTACTATCACCACAGTAACACATGACATGATTACATCTAATTATCTTTATGACACTGAATGTTAATACTTTTTTATCTCAAACTTTCTCACTGTCAAGTTGCATGAATGTCCTCTCTCCTTACGTGCACTGCCCAGACTGCCTTAAAACTTTGCAATCCTTTTCAATTTGCTCCCAGCTTCTCAGCTAGTTTTAATTGTTTCCATTGTGATAATACTCTTCCTTTTAATAATCCCAAGTATTGTTATAACTTTCCCTAATATTTTCCTACTAGTTTCCAAATTTATATCTTTAGATTTTTAATCTCACACTCAAACACTTTATCATAAGGAGTCATTTTACATGTATGTCACTGACAGCAGACATCACAGATGGAAATCACTCCAATTAACTCACTCTGTACATGTACCCCACATCATACAGCAAGGAAATGAACCCATCAGCCTAAAATATAAGATTGGTACTGTATTACACTGTCTGATGCTGCTGATAAATAATGTAAATTTGAAAGAAAATTTGATGAGTATTATAACTGCTCTTTTCTATCTCAATTCCAAGAAAACAAACTGAACCTCAGAATAATGGAATGGAGGAATGGTAATAATTCATTCTACATGAGTATGAACACATTCATACTATTTGACACCTACAGATGATATCAAGTTCCAAATGTAATATACATGTACTGTACCTCTCTCAGTTTAAACGTTGATGAAAAGTGGTACGAAGTTAATGACAAAAGGAAACATAAAACCATGCCTCAAAAATCAAAGATTATTAATAACTTTGTCATAGCTTTTGGCAAGGTTTCCAAACTTAGAATCTCTTAAAATGGGGGCATCAAATTGTTTGAGCAAACTATACACTGCAATTCAGAATTAGGTCACTACTCCCTGTGGTATTCACAAGCAATGGAAAAGGAACTTTGATGATAACATAAGAGATTAATAGGTCTTACAGATGAAAAATGGTTTATATCAACACTTTTACCAATGGTTACAGTCACATTGTCACCATCTGATGATTGTCTTTTGAAAATGTTTATTGCAACTGTGATATCTTGCCTTTCTAGGTTGCTAGCAAGCAGGTTTATATACAACCAGAACCAAAAGGTTTTGTGGTTCCGATGCTTTTTCATATGCTGATTGATTTGCAAAACTTGTATTAACTGTCATGTCATTGCCTATCATGAAATATTTGTTCCATATTTACTCATAAGCCACACCCACTATGCATATCATGAAATATTTGTTCCATATTTATCTATAAGCCATACCCACCATGCATATCATGAAATATTTGTTCCATGATATTTATTCATAAGCCATACCCACCATGCATATAAAATATTTGTTCCATGATATTTATTCATAAGCACACCCACCATGCACATCATGAAATATTTGTTCCATGATATTTATTCATAAGCCACACCCACCATGCACATCATGAAATATTTGTTCCATGATATTTATTCATAAGCCACACCCACCATGCATATTATGAAATATTTCTTCCATGATATTTATTCATAAGCCACACCCACCATGCATATTATGAAATATTTCTTCCATGATATTTATTCATAAGCCACACCCACCATGCATATTATGAAATATTTGTTCCATGATATTTATTCATAAGTCACACCCACCATGCATATCATGAAATTTCTGTTCCATGATATTTATTCATGGGTCACACCCACCATGCATATCATGAAATATTTGTTCCATATTTATTCATAAGCCACACCCACCATGCATATCATGAAATAATTGTTCCATGATATCTATTCATAAGGCACACCCATCATGCATATCATGAAATATTTGTTTCATAATATTTATTCATAAGCCCCACCCACATGCATATCATGAAATATTTCTTTCAAGAAATTTATTTAAAGCCATGCATATCATGAAATATTTGTTCCAAAGTATTTATTCATAAACCACATCCACCATGCAGATCAATGACATCAATCCAACCTGTCGTTCTGGAGATTTCGTGTTTTTTAACTTTATTTAGCAAAACCACTTTAAGCCCCACCCACTGCGCATAACAATGAAATCAACGTTTTCATACCATGCGCATGTGGACACCAGCTACCAAATGTTGTGAAGTGGAAATTTGCTACCATTATATTACTGATGCATATTTATTCATGCAATTGTGCTAGAGCGCCACCAGCTACTCTCTTTAAGTTGTCTGCATGCAGCAACATTTGCCATTTTTGAGTTGTTTGTTTACGTAACCAAACAACAAACAGTGGGTAAACAAAGGGCCTACTGTAGTTGTTAACAAGATGTTTATATCCAGGCAGCATGCTATTCAGTTGGCTGGTGTCATTGCATAAGGCTGTATCATTTGCCAGCAGCTCCGGACTTGAATTCAAAGTTCTGTCATCTTTTTTTGTGAGCTATATTTCAACTAAATTTGTCAATTCCTGTCATCAGATGTATCCCCAGTAATTCATCTTTGCGTTTACCCATATTTTGGGCACTTGCGATGTTTGTAGAGTCACTTTTGACAAGTTTTCCTAAGTTTGCAACTTTAATCAAAATGGCGTCACCATTTGCTGAACCTAATGTTACGTTACATTAACAACAGTGTGGCTCACTGTGAAAGTAAACTGTGGTTTGTCATCGTTGCAGATGGGAGTATAGGCTCTCTGGCATTGGTGGATGTGGAGTGTAAAGGAGATTGCGGCTATACAGTATCAGCATTGCAGATGGGAGTATAGGCGCTCTGGCATTGGTGAATGTGGAGTGCAAAGGAAATTGCGGCTATACAGTATCAGCATTGCAGATGGGAGAATAGGCTCTCTGGCATTAGTGGATGCGGAGTGTAAAGGAAATTGCGGCTATACAGTATCAGCATTGCAGATAGGAGTATAGGCTTTCTGGCATTGGTGGATGTGGAGTGTAAAGGAAATTGCGGCTATACAGTATCAGCATTGCAGATGGGAGCATTTAGTCGAGTCAATATACCACGTAACCCCAAAAAAATTGCAAGAAAAGGTTTTTTTGCAATTTTTGGTACTATTTGACCCGGAGATTAACATACTAAAAGTTGGCAAAAATCTGACCTCCGGAAAGGGTCTAAATATGACATCATACAAAATGGCTGCCAAAATGTAATAAAATGCTTAATTTCAATGATTTGCTTACGGTTTCTGGCATATTTAAATATGAAATCAAGTTTAAGGCATCAATATCTTACATGATTGTTAATTTTTCAATTTGACCAATGTACCAGTGTGACGTTATGCTGTGATAGTGTCATCTATGATGTCATCTATGACGTCATTATGTCATGTTTTTTTCCTAATATCAAGATTCTTTCACTGTGATGCCCTGGATGAGCTGTGGTTTTAATGGCTAACTTTTTGTCATCTATTCGTGTTCATTGCAATATAGATTTTAACATCATCAACCACTTAATGAATTAATAACGACATTTAATGTTTTCCTTATGCAGTTATAGATTAGAAGACATAAATGCACATATTGGTTTGTTTGGTAATTTCTAGTGTTTCAGCTGACCAATTGGCGTTATCCTTACTATATTACCTTTACAGTCACATGCAGCCTTCATTACCATCATCATCTGATACTGGGTTGAGGGATATATTATCACAAGTGTCTTCTTGACAAGGTCCACAGGCTTGGGTGCATTCAAGGTTATGTTTTTTGCAGCTACATTTGAGTGTGCGGCAACCTGTCGAGCAGTTGCAGTGTATCATTTTGAACAGACTTTCAGGAGCAGGGCTTTTGTCCATCATGAGTGGAATCAGTTGACCCCCTTGTACACTCCAGCCCCAGTCTGTAGGATCCATGCCACCCTCCATACACATCCACACCATAACTTGAAGATATACCCTCCGTGAGTGGAGTTTTGTGGCTGATGTTGTTGGAGGCAGCCTTTCGGGTGCCACAAAAGTCTTTGCTGTGGCCACTTTTTTGCAAAGGAAGCTGTGGTGCAATGATGCCAGAGAGTCAGAATGAGTCCCATTAAACAATGAAAGCATTTGTTTGCAGCCGGTGGTTTCTACAGTCTCTGGATTTGCCTTTGGTGTGCGAAAGATCTTGGAACAAGCACGCAAGACAGATTCGCCCTTAATGACCTTTCTAAAGATGGACTTCTTTCCAACCCCCCAAAAATCGTGAGGTAGTGTGGCATCCGGAAAACGCATGGGCAAACAATAGATCAGAGCACACTTCTTCCCCTAGTAACAGTTTCAGAACTTTAATGTTATACACATTTGGTTTACCTTTGTCTGATCTAAAGTACAGGTCTTTGCAGTCATTCGTGGTTCCATTATACAAGAGCAAAACAAAAAGATCTGTATCTTTCCCGATGAGAGTTGTTGACTTGAAGGATGCCATTGTGATTGCTGCTTTTACAATATCGAAATCAGCATCACCCTCAGCCTGAATAATGTTGCAGCCTTTCTGGCGCAAGTATTTCAACATCAGGTTAATAAGGGCCTGTTTATTCATTGTGTTTGAAAAAAAAATCCTCTTTTTTCCCAGAAAATTTGGTTGACTCCACAATGTCGACCTTGTTAGTGACCTGACTTCGGCTTCGTCTTTGGTGGGTGTTGTCTTTTGTGGATGGTCTTCCATTGTACCCATCAAAGACAACAGTGGCATTACCATACAGTTCGGATTTGAAAGATGCATACGAATCTGCAATTAAAGTGTAAGTGCTCCCCTCGGTCCATTTCAATCGATGTAGGAGGAAAATTCCGTCAAGAACATAGTGATCAGCCTTTGGAATGGACTGAAGAACAGCACCATCTGATAAAGAAGTTCCACGGTCTTTCAAAGCTTCCAGAAGATGTGCTATATCTGGTTTTCGCAAGAGATATTTTCCTTCAAATAAGGATGGTGGATAGGGGGAGAGCTCATATTGCATTACTTCATCAAGGCAAAGGTCACCTGACTGCGATACCACAAGGAAGCTCTGAAACAATAGAGCTGGATCAATGGTTCGATCCTCTGTAACTTTGACAGCTTAAGCTGATGCTAATGTCTTCACTTTAGTGTTCTTTTTGTGGGAATATGAGAAGACTGGGTGTCCTTTCATTTGTTTTACTGTGTCTCTGCCTACATTGAAAAGTTGTTCAACATTGACACCCTTATCAGCATTTATCCCTGTGATAATGTTGCGCAAGGTTGCCTCATTGGAAAATGGAGAATAGTGTTCCAGCTTCGTTGCAAGTTTGTCTAAGTCTCTCATATCCCTGTCCATACGAGAAGCAGATGCCTCCTTGTGCTGTTCACTTGTTGCATATGATGTCTGACAGAATTCCTGCATAGCGTAGTTGTAGGCGGAAGATACAGGGGCAGACATTGTCCAAACGGCCCTCTGATGGTCTGACATGCCACTTCCTCTTGGTAGCCCACCGGTACTTTTAAGCGACCGCATTAGTGTCTGCTCGATCACCAAGTCAGGACTAAGGCCAGCCCAGTATTTTTTGCTGCGTCGAATAACATGAATTTCTGAAACACTGGGGACTTTCCACTTTCAAGATCCCTCATCTTCTGTAAGTAAAGATAAGCAGACTTCAGATAGTTAGGATGTCCAGCAGCAGCAAATATTGGCAAACAGTCATATATAGCATGGAGATGCATTTGCCATGACCCTGTGCGATCAGCCTTGATAAGCTCCTGCGCAACTCCCAACATTCGTTGATAGTTAATCCACAATTTGCTTGTTTTTGAGTTGTTGGATAATTCACACTTTCTTGAAGTGAGAGCATTGGAAATTCTTTCCATGCAGTCTGCTTTCAGCAGTGCATCTAAACTTATTTTACCAGTCTCCTTTTGAGTATACAATCTCTCCAGCTCTTTAACTAGATCTTCAAAACTTGGATCGGCTTCAATTACCTTAGTCACTATCTGATGCGTGAGACACTGCTTAACAAGAAGATGTCCACGGAATGCACGTTGCACAGCTTTGCCACTCATCATATGTGTTACAGCGTTTTCACCATACACTGTCTCCAGGATTTCCCTTAGTCCACTTCCATCCATGA
Organism: Chiridota heheva; assembly: GCA_020152595.1. Lineage (NCBI taxonomy): Eukaryota > Metazoa > Echinodermata > Holothuroidea > Apodida > Chiridotidae > Chiridota > Chiridota heheva. Next base: position 1,157,324 of record JAIGNY010004163.1, read on the forward strand.
GTGTTCCTATGGCCCCCAACAAATTCATGAAAGTATGAAAGCTCCCCAATAAGAAAATAACATCTCTGAGTGGACTACCATCTTGAACTTCATGTATAATCTCAAAAGTTTTTCAAAAGAGTGGCTGATCAAAGGTTACAATTGGTGGGACACTGTGCTTGGAAGCAAGAGCACATA